>JAQIXJ010003327.1:0-13078 GCA_034700185.1 Phthiracarus laevigatus
GTATATGGGCTTAATTTCGAACAGGGATGTTCCAAAGTTTCAAAACAGACAAAGGTAAGAGTTAAATTATGTTATAATTTTAAAGTAATTTTTTTTACATTAAAATAGAGAAAATCCTCTGATGTTGCCCAAAAACTGGATCAGTTCATACAGAATGAAAGAAAACGTGTAACCAAGAAACAAAGTTCTCAGGTAAAATATTAATAACATTAATTTGGAACCTCATTACAAGTTTTTTTATGTATATTTTAGGAAAACAATAAAGGTTTGGCTGATATGGACACAAGCGGGCAACAAACTGTCAAAAGAGTAAGAAATAAAGCTCAACTTAAGTCTAATTCAATTGCTACAGAAACAGCAAATACCAAAACTGTTACACGTAAGACTGGTAGAATTGAGAAACCAGTGTAAAGTTTTGTGGAAATGAGTTCCGGACCTGTTATCATTAATCAAAAGAAACAATCAAATTTAATCAAATTAAGGTCTGGTAAATCAAATCAAAAAGTGACTACGCCGGTCATCGAAAGTGGAGAGGTTGTATAATAGGTTAACATAAACAACTTTTATACTTAATTGACTTTTATTTTAGTCTGAAATAGATTGCGAGGACTGTTTAGAGTTCCCTTATGAGGCTAACGGGTCGAATGAGGATAATGCTAAAATTGTGAAGAAGATAAGTGAAACAACTTATGAAGTTAATTGGGAAGGGCATCCAGATTCTCAAAATAGCATGTTACACTATAATCAAATCTGTTTAACCAAGAAAATTCGATTACGAAAGGGACTAGAAGAGGCTTTAAATCTAAAGGTGCTCTCGGTTCTGTTGATAGGTCATTGACACCTAATGATATACATCGATTAGACAGACCTGCTAATACAGCTGTAGATCTAGTTATCGATGAGTTTATTTCTAACGGTCTACTAAAACTTGAAAACGAACATGGAAGCAAAGCGTTCGATTTTATTGGGTGAGTTTAAGAAATTAATTATTTTGTTATTGTATTTAATAAATTGTATTCTTTTCAATTAAATATTAATAATGTTTTTAGTAATGAAAAATACTTTTCGGTTGACGTGGAAATGTTATTTTGGCGTGCAGTAAGAGAAAAATGGTCATCTTTAATTGATGTTCAGCGCTATTGGATTCTTACTGAAATCCATGGTTCCACATCAACTGACAAAAAGTTAGCAGAAGTTCGTAAAGAACTTGATTTAAGCGACTATTATTTTAAAAGTATTGGTCAAATTCTGCATTTACTAAACGAAACTGCCAATTATGGAAAAACCGGTTTTGTTCTAATGATTACTTTAACTGCGACTTATGGTGCTAAAGAATCCTTTAGCAATGTTCGGGTTTTATGGGTGCATGGCGAAGCTAGAAACCGTCAAAGTTAGTATAATAAAAATACTTAAAATATTATTTATAATGTTATTTAAAATTGATTTTAGTGATGATGTATGAACCGCATATCAAAGAACGCGCTATCAAGACTATGCCTTAAGCTTTGAGCAAGCTTATGGAAGAATGTGGTACAACTCGACTTCCACTATTAACGACTTATGGCTATCATGAAGCTTCTAATGATTGCCTTCTTCGTTGCATAAGGTTTTTGGCAAATAAAATTGACTACATGGATTTGGAAAGTTTAGAGTACTTTACAGAAACTTGGCGTCGCCATTAATATACTCTTACGCTTATTCGATTTTTTATTCATTTTTACTTAATTTCGTAATTTCGCACAGTTCGAATTTAGTTAAACTTTTAGATTAATAAGCTCAAATATAAAGGCCTAATATAAGCTAACCTGAATTTTTGTATCTTTACTAGCTTATATTTTTTTATCAGTTATTTGGATTTCGCACAGTGCGATTTTTTTAAATAAATTAAACTTATTAAGCCAACATATATTTATATTACTTAAACTCAACAGAAGTTTTGTATCTTAGCCCGTTCAAACTCGAAGTCATTTATTTCGAGTTCGCAAAGTTCGATTTTTTTTAAATTTATACAAATACAAGCTTAAATATATACTATTATAATAATTTAAGCAGAATTTTTGTATCGTTATGCGTTTAAGAATTTTATAACTAGAGGCATGCGGCAAATATTTTGTAAAAATTTTCAAACATTGAATAAATATCTCCATATTGGATAAATAAGAATCTATTTAAGTAATCAAGAATACTTTGTTAAGGGAAATGAGATTTTTATTTCACTGTTAACCAAGTGATTCAGGTAATTTATACAAATTCATTGCTTATATTAATAAACATTATTTTGTATAAATGCTTTTCGATAGTTCACGCAATAGTATTATGTGCTAATTTTTTAAAAACTCCTTTTAAAGTAATCTAATAATTTGAATTATTTTTCAGTTATCTATCTTAAAATTTATATTCGGAACTTAAGAAAAAAATACTGAAAAATAATTTACGACATTACTATAAGACGAGCACAATTAAATTAATTCTAATAAACTTATACTTTTGTCAAAAACATTAACAACATTATTAGATGACGTTTGATTTAGTTATTGTATTAAGTACAAGCATTATACAATAAGAATTCATTAATGAATAACATATTCAGTAACACTCGATTATGTTACGTCAATCTCACTAATATTTACGAGCAAAATTTAGTATATGCTATTAAATCTTAAGCAGTAATTTTAGGTTCATTTTAAAGCATACCTAAAGAATATTTCACTATTTCAAAGTATTCTTAAAAATTATAATAATAAATTTTAATTTATTTTGATGTCAACGATAGTTATCATGGATATACTAAAACAAGAACGACACATTCATAGAGAGATCAACTTCCTATAGTTAAACTATGCTAAAATTTTAATTTAAAATCTCAAAAGAAAAAGAAACGGGCATATTTCAGTGTTCGGCTTATTGCAGACACACCGGCGGACGGACGGACGGACAGTGTCAAAAGCATAAGCTCGCCTTTTTTTAAAAAAAAGTGAGCCAAAACAAACTCTTTCATATGAAGAATGCCGTGACCAATATGAACAAAATTACTTCTATACCACATTGAAATGTGTGCCATATTTTAATATAGATTTTGGTCAAATACTAAGAATTAAACCGAATCGTAAAAACGATGGATTTAGTTTTTGCGAATCAGAATTCAATACCACAAATCGTAAAATAGCTCTAAATTTATGTCAACGAAACTGTATTCAATAATAAATTATATCTACAAAAATTTGTAGAAAAAGTAAAGAAGAAAATAAGTTTATAGTAAAACCAAGTCCTAAACCAATGATTACATACGAATTGTAAGGGTAATATTCAATTGTGTCGTATACAGTAAATATCGGTGGAATAATGTCATTATGGTTTGGGTTTGCTGTCGTTGATATGCATATTATATTAAAAATTTTATAGAGGATTGTTTTGTTTTCAAAGTTAAGGGTGCATATAACCAATGCAGAAATATAAGCAAAATATATATAACAAAATCGTTGAACGATAAAATCAGTTATTTTTTTTATTTAAAGATATACATATAAATAAAAAATAATTGGACATCATTTCGTAAACAAAAGATACCTGTATTTCTGCCGTTTGGTTCCATTCAACAAACAATTTTGATTATTTTTAATTATAATAATTCAATTCTAAACTTATTATCCAACATAAGTCCTGCAAAATCTATTAAGAATGTTGAATATAATAGTGATTATCATGCAATATCATCAAACTTTTCAATTTTTATGATTTATGATAAGATGACATATAATCCTTTGAAAACATTATATAATATTAATTATAGATATTATGGAAATAAAACTCGAAATCATTGCATTAATGATTGTTTAATAGATTACTTTTATGACAAAAGTAAATGTATTCCAGAATTTAATTCATACATAATTTTGATACTCAATGATAATACTACGCAAAATTATATTTTATGCAATAACCCAATAAAACTTGATAAACTAATAAATACAAAGATGTTGAATAAAATGTAATGCAAACTACTATCTATTCTATGATTATCGTTCAAAATAACTGGTAAGATTTTAGCTGAGTGCTGCTTTAAGAGTTATAAGACTGATGGTTACCGCTATTGAAAGCAGTGATGTGGGCGCAAGTCCATATAAACCACATAAATGTTAACCACATAGTCAGACAGGGCGTGGCTTATGTATAACATTTCTCTGCATTCATGGATTAATTAGCACATGGAAGATTGAAAGTCAATATGAATAATATTCTCCCTCGAACTTGTTTTTATTCTAATATTTATCGGATAATCTAATATACTGTTTAAAACACGGGATGCATAGAACATCTTTATTACTAATAAAAATATGAAAAATAGATAAAACTTAAATCAGAAATTTTTCTATAATTTTATTATAAAATTATGTTTGGGAGCGTTAAATCGAACTAATAGAGCGGCCATATACTAACAGAATTTTAACTTTTCCAAATGTGATATTATATATCGATCGCGTTTATTTTGATTTCTATAATATTTTATTAATTAAACAAGAACGACACATTCATAGAGAGCTCACTTTCTTATACATTTTGATCTTAGCTAACATTTATTTTAACTAAATTTTAGTCAACGTTTTTTCTAAAGTTTCAAAAATAACTGATATAAAATACGTGCTAAGTTTAGTGGTCGAGATAGTGCGGACACCTTAACGGACGGACAGACATGGTCAAATCCATAACCTCGCTCTCTTTTCAAGAAAGTGAGCTAAAAAAATTCAAAACATATCGTTGACTTGTTATCTATTTTAATAATACTATAACTTCCAATTTTAGACTATATATTCTATTTTTAAAAAGAAGATGAAGTTAGCCATTTATCTATACGTGTGAAGCAAAACTATTATACCATTTATACATACAAACCATTAATGTTGTTCGATAAATATTTTACTTGTATCAGAGGATTAATTAATTTATGTAATGGATTATCACTTTACCAAATAAGAAATAAACTATTTTTTTGCTTTCTATATATTTCAATCAAAGCTATTTTATTAAAACAATAACAAAATTTAATTTTATTGATTTTTTTTAAAAGTATTTTGGTTCTATTCATTTAACAGATAGTTTAGACAATTATTTTAAGTAAGTATTTATATTTGGCATTTTTTTGTGAGAAAGTCTATTATACAAAATAACAATTTTACCATGATTATTGTTAAACATATATTTGGGATATACATACAAATCCGATTGTATACGTTATATAAATAATTTTGAATACTTTAACTCAAAAACAGTTTATGAACATTGTTTGCGAAACTGTGAAACTATCAATCATCAAAAACAACTTCGATGCAAACTTGCATTAAGTTATGGATTAATCACTACTATTTATGAAAGTTATACAAATTTTTTGTCTAATTGACTCATAAGATTATAATATTGCTAATAAATGCAATTGAAAATGTCCGAAAAACTGTCTCGATTATATATTAAGTTCGATTAAAAATAACAAAACATAGAGGATTGTTAATATATTTTAATATCCAAGTAACATAAAATAATAATTATAAAATAAGAGGGTGCATTAAGGATTAACATGAAAACTGGACAACACAAAATAGTTTATTGATTGAATGTTAAATGTGCATTGGAGGTGGAAAATTATCTATGTTTATATTTTCCATAGCATTTCCTTGTCTATTTTGATATGATGGTAAAATGCTTTCGGTATCGTTCTTATTATTTCTACATAGTCTTAAGCGTAGTTATATGCAAAGTCTCTCTCTTTCTTTGCCATATATGCACGTTTCGCAATATATAACAGAATAACCAATAAAATGAGTATTGAAACGACAACTAATAGGATAATGTTAAGATCGGAAAGTTTATAAAATGATTTTTTTTGTGAATGTTTTATTCTTATTTCAATTAGTATAATTTTGTTATTTTCGTTCAATTCGGGAAAATGGCTCAAAATCAATAGTGTTTACATTTTTGGGAAGCTGTAATTGGGTATGAGGTGAGTTTATTAATTCTGATGAAACAACACCTTTATTCCAAAGTTATCCAATTTTATTAACAGTACTTTTTATGAACAAGAATTAAGCTGCTAGTTCAGCAAAGACTGTATGATCTTGTTCGTTGACCATTCTTTTATGTCCTATATTATTAGTTTTTAGGAACTTTAAATAAATTACGGGTTTATCATTTAATTTGTTATCGTTTCTATGTTCCTTAATTTGAGAAGTTTCTGTTCTTTCTGTCGTAAAAACTGTTGTTTGTGTATAACTATCGGTCATAGTAGTGTCTCGTCTATATATTTTTGTATGTTTTGTGAAAAGTGTTAGATAAATTGTAAAATAGGTTTAAAAGAATTACATAATCGTTTTACTTGAATAATGAAGGATTCATTGAATTGTTTTTCACACCACATCAAATTAGATTCGTTAATTGTATTATCAAGCACTTTACAAGGGGATTCATATTTAAATCTAAATATTATGTTATTATTTTCATTTGCAACGGTTACACCAGATCTTGCTATTATGCATAAAAGTAGGATTGTTAAATAAGATCTACTGATATTTGCATTATGGTAAATCGATCTATTGCGAAAACTTCTAGAAAGTAAATAAAACTTATCAAATATGTAGCAAACCAGTTGAGTTATTATAATGGCTGTTATAAAAGCTATTTCGAATAGATAAGAATAATAAATAATTGGTTTTCTTTTAAGGATTAGTATTAGAATATTTTCATGTAGAACAAAAATACACGCTTGCGGTTGAATGCTGTTCAGTTTGTCGGATGAATCAAAATTGGTATTGAAATAAGTTTTATTAAATGTTTGTGTATCAAAGATATTGTCATCCCAATTTTTGCTAATATTTAATAGATAATTTTTAATTGTGGTTGTATTTTCATAATTTTAAATTTTTTTAGAGTAAATCATGGATGAGTTTATTGAATATTTGTTCACAATACAGAATGTCCTTATAGGTTCTATCACGTTAGATACATATTTTAAAGTGCAAAGATTTATTACGTTATTTTTTTTCAATAATTACGTTTTCAACATGTGAGCAAGAAAAACGGACATTTATTTTAACCATTTTATAACCAAAACTTTCAGCAGTTGCCGGATCTGTTAAGAACAACAACAACATAGTAGTTACGATCATAACTTTTTCTGATGTACTTAAACTTGGGGAAACATTAGGAGTTTGGCTAAACGAAACTTTTGGATTTGTTTGTAAAATTTCTTCGAACTCATCATCATTCGTTTTTGACGCGTTAATAGATTTAGTTCTTTCAAAATTATATCTACGAATATATTTTCTCTTAAACCATACTGTAAGCATCACAATTATTATAAAAATAGATAGAATAAAAAATATTTCTAAGTAATTAGAATTAACTTCATTTTTATTTGGTGTATCAATGAAAAAAATGCCTTTTATTTCTTCATGTGTTTGTTTGCCAACCTCACTCAAATCGAGTGTACTTAGTGATGGCGATAAGTGAAAGTTTATTCGCTGGCTCCAGTCGGGCTAAAGACTTAACGTATTTTGAACGTTTACGAGACTGGACTCGTAACTTATTGTAACAATATTAAATGCAGCTGTAGAAGGAATCGCAAAAACATAATCAGGGCAGGTCATCGTTCTGTTATACAAATTAAGTATAATATTGAGACAGCATTTCCGTTAAAGTTTTGTTCATTATTTCACAAAGACCATTTGACTGGGCATGATACGCCGAAGTCCGGCAGTGTTTTATGTCATTCATAGAATATAACTGTTTTGCAAGTTTACTCGAAAATATTTTACCTTGATCGCTGACAATTCGCATCGGTGCGCCATGCTTCAAAATTATATTATTGTCTAGGAAATCTACAAGTGCCCACTGGTCAGCTTTGGGCACTGCTTTAGGTTCAGCAAACTTAGTTAAATATTCAATGGCTACGATAATATTTGTGTTACCATCATCAGAAAGTCGAAAAGGGCCCAATACGTCTCTACCCCATGCTTCATAGGGTGAACCCACTTTTATAGGACAAAGCAAACCTGCTTTTAGCATATAACTACCCTTTTTGGATTGACAGTCATTACATGATCTAACATATTTTTCAATATCTTCTCTCTGGTGTGGCCAATAATATTTACTGCAAATTTTATTAGTGGTTTTTGTAATGCCTAAATGTGAACCACTAAAGTCATCATGAAAACTGAATAAAAGTTAATGCAATTAGGCCTCTGGAACGCAGGTTAACAAAACGTTTCCGTTTGGCTTAACACAGTATAGTATATTGTCATGCAAACAATAATTTTTATATTTTTCGTCAATTAGATTAAGGTTCTCTGTATTCTTAAGTGTCTGATAAACTTTCCCAAAGTATGGATCAATACTTTGCAAGTATGGGAGATTGAAATCTTTCATAAGTTTATAGTCTTCGTTTTCAGATGCAACAAAGCTTGAAAGGGAATATCTCCCAATATTGTCAATAAGAGGCTCGGGTGTGTCAACTGGTGAACGACTAAGGCTATCGGCGTCGCGCATATGCTTGCCTTGTCGGTACACTACAGTAAAATCTTATTTTTGAAGATGTAGTGCCCATCTCGTTAATCGAGGGCTTAACGATGATTTTTCAATGATCCACTTAATACTTAAATGATCTGTAACTACAGTAAAATGGACACCATGAATATATGGAGCAAACTTTTGCGTGACATAAACAATCGCTAAGCATTCTAACTCGCTTACGCTGTAATTTTTTTCAGGGTCATTTAAAAGCCTGCTTGCGTTTGCAACAAGTTTCCAGCCTTCAGGCTCTTGTTGCACAAGCTCAGCACCAATACCATGAATAGAAGCATCACATCTTACTTCTAATGGTTTATTGTTATCGAAGTGCGTTATAACAGGTTCGTTGCTCAATAAATGTTTTAGTTTATTAAACGCCAAGTCCTGTTCTTTTCCCCATTCAAACCTCATGTTCTTTTTCGTAAATCTAGAAAGCGGCTCAGCAATTTTTGAAAAATCTTTTATAAACTTTCGATAATAATTAGCCCTACCAATAAAACCTCTGACTTGTGTTAAATTTTTAGGAACTGGGAACTCTGATATTCCTTTTATTTTGTCAGAGTCCATATGAATTCCTGTAGCGTCAATAACATGGCCTAAAAACTTCACTATTGGCATAACAAATGAACATTTAGATGGTTTTATGGTCATGCCCGCTGTTTTAAGTCTGCTCAGCACAAGATCTAATCTTTCTAAATGAGTGTCGAAATCTGGACTGAACACTAGTATATCGTCAAGATATAACATGAATGTGTTCCACTTTAAACCTGCTAAAACAATATTCATTGCTCGGGAAAAGCAAGCGGGAGCAGTGGATAAACCAAAATTTATTTTATTGTATTCATACATGCCATCTTGTGTTATGAAAGCTGTTTTCTCTCGTGAGTTTTTATCTATTTCGATCTGATAATAACCCGAATTTGAATAGATACTTGTAAATTACTTAGATTCGGTTAAGCTATTTAACGCAATAGCAATAGACGCAAGCGGATATAATCCTTTTTTGTAACTTCATTAACTTTTTGCATATCAACGCACATACGTAAAGTTTAATTATTGAATTTGGGATATTATGGTATTGTATGAATTCTTAAATATGATAGTTTATAATGTGCCATTCATCAACCATATCTAATATTTTAAAGCGCTCGAACAGACAGGTATCACTAGTGTGACCATACGTATGGCATAGCCAACAAGCCTTATCCCGATAATAGAAAATATGAAGTAAATCGCTAGTCAAAGACATTGCAGTTCTTTCTAATTCTGAAAATTGAAGGACAACGGAGTAGATTTTGTGAGAATTTCAAATATCTGTTAGTCTCGCGCTTATCTACAGATCCACCGTCATCAACAAAATTTATTAATTTATCAGCTTTGGAGCATAAATTAAAGTTAACCATTCGATTTTTCATATCAAAATTCAAGAAAGGATTTAATTTATCATCAATGTTTTTAATACTGATGCAATGTTTCGAAATAAAATTCTCAAATGCGTCAATAATTAGTTTTGAATGAGAAGTTAAACGGTCTGAGTAATTAAGTGAATAATCTTTAAACAACTCAATGATTTCATTGGTCTGAATTAGCATATTTTCACGCATTGCTTCATTCTCATAATAGCTATTGATATTTGGGCAATCGAATTATGCGTGATCTTAATCTCGGCAAACATAACATGAAGTGAATAATCGTTTAGAAATTTCTGTTGTCTCCTCTACAGTCATGTTTTGTTTGCTCAAATTGCAATTTAGCGATTTCAATATTTGATGACTTTATTTAATCAGCTTCTGAGTTTACTTCTTCACCTAAAGCCATATTACACAAAGGTGGAATTTCAAAATCTCCAATTATGCACCCAATATGCACATCTATTGGCAGGGAGGAGAGATTTATAACTGGTTCATCATGTGTACCATTTTTAATCGAAATATTCTGCTCTACAACATAAAGTTTTTGTTTTCCTAGAGCAGATTTATTAGAAGCGACATTGCAAATCGAATAAGAATTAAAATTACGATTGCTTGGCGCGCATTTAATCAATTGCATTTCATTGGCTGGAATACTAGCTTTTTCATTGCAATGTATTTTATAAAAATTCTTATCCTTTATTAACGCTTGGCTATATTTAATCTCAGCAGAAACTGCATTTGTGCTGAAAGTTATTTTGTTGTTAAATATATCAATAACGGATCCGGAAGCATATTGAAAGTCATAACCTAAAAGTAGGTTCAAATGAAATTCATGAACGACAATTACTTCAAAAGGAACAGACTTTATGTTTTCGAAGTCGAACAAAACAATATTTAAGTAGACTGTGCCCAGAATTTTTATAGGCAAACTATTAACGCCAGCTATTTGTTTACCGTTATAAGGTTTAATGATTAAACAAAGTTCTTTTGCCAAATTTTCGGAAAGCATGCTGGTTTCGCTACCAGTGTCAACTAAAGCTTTTATGTTCTTTCCATTAATATTGACGTCAACAAACATCAATCTGATATTGTGGTTATCCACAACAGGACTTTTACAACTAGAAATCGAAGCCATACACATACTGGCATTGTTTTTTCCGATCCACTTTGGGTTATTCTGAGTTAAAAATTTATTTTAAGTGCACAGTTGCGGAAAACATGGTCAGTTTCACCACATGTAAAACACTTTGGTTTGCCGTCAGTAGTTAGCTGGCTATTCAGTTGTTCAATGACAACAAATAAACTCGTTTATTATTTTTTTGTGGCATTGAACTTGTTTGAAACTTCTCATTACAAAACACAGACTTAGATGCGTTTTATCTGTTGTTATTGAATTTAGTATTATTGTTGTTTGAAAAGCGGTTATTATTTTGAAAATTCGAAAAGTGTTCATTAAAGTTTGGGTTTCGATACCCATTATTTCTTGAAACAAAATTATTAATTCTGACCAAAATTATGATTTTGCTGCCACTGTGGCTGTGTTTTTGACATATTGTTAAGGAATCTTTTTTTTAAAAATCTATTATTTTGTACGCGATTGTTTTCATTGTTTGCTTGATAAATTTTGTTAACTTTTAGAGTTTTATTTGAATTTTTCATAGCGTCAGAAAAATCATTCTTTAACTCAGTCATTTCGAATTTGTCTTTAACTCCTTTTGAACCTATTGGTTCTAAATATTCATAATGCACATAAAACATTGGTTTTCATAACAAACAATGTGAATGTGAATAATATTATAATTTTTTTCTTAAGGCCATATTTTTGTGTTATACATTTGTTATTAAGTCGGGCAGAAGAAAATCTATCATAAATTGGATATCCAATCAAATTAAACTAATTTAATATAAATGTTATCAATCTGAAACATGAATAACACTTCGCTCTTAATTTCGGTTTTAGTTTTTAATTAGTTTTAGAAAATTGATAAAGTACGTTAATTTATTATAAAGTTATCAATTATAAAAAATTGAATTCATCCACGAAAGAAACAAATATGGTTTAATTCCAAGATTGTATATGATAATGTTTAATGATATTTTTTCAATTTTTAGAATATTACAGTAATTTTTAATTTTTTAAAAATTATCCATTTTAAGCTAAATTTACAAAAAAAAGATTCATTTCTAATTTTAACTAGATAAGATAATTAGCATGTTACTGCAAGTTTTGAGTATTTTGAAAAGTTATATAAAAAATATTTTTTTTTAAAAATGAATATACTTAATACTATTTCGGAAATTTTTTACGTTTATTTAATTTTAACGATATTTAATTATCAGAAAAAAATCAGTTTTAATTCTTAATAATGAGTTGTAAAATTTTGTTTACTTTAATTAAGACTATTAACGGCTTGTAATGATTTAAAAAATTAATTATTGCAGGAAAAAAAGCATCGTAAAACTATTAATAAGATTGTTACACAAATATACTGTTTATTTGCAGTTCATTTTGAAAAACTTTAAATACATTTTTATCTTTATTTAAATAGATTGAAAGTTTATTTAAATTATTTATATTTGATTAACTTTAATTAGTCATGTTGGTTAAAGCATAATTACCCAAATAATTTGAAAAAACATTTGGAGATGCCAATGGTTTCCAAATAATAACTCTACAGCAATCATACTTGTTATTTAATTATGATTTGAGAAATATGAATAACACAAATTATTATTTAATAACTATAGTAATTATAGTTAATCAATTTTATTTTTACCAAAAATTTTCAAAAATAACATTCTCAAGTTTCATTGATTTGTCTTTTATTAATGTTATTGGCTGATTCTGTGCTTATTTATTGCAACATAAATTCAATTAGCAATTATAACGCGTTACGCATGCAGACCAGATAACATTACCAGAAAGCATATACTCAACTTCATTCAGGAATTTCACAAAATCGGTATCGTGGAATCATGGCTGCGTTCTCTATGGTTGGTTTGCTGTTTTCATCTATTTTAGTGTTGTACAAATAATCGTATGGTATTTTCTTGAGATTCCAGTAAAGTTGTGAATAGTTTGTTTTCAGTTTCGTTTTAAATACTTTCGGATA
>JAQIXJ010003328.1:0-13077 GCA_034700185.1 Phthiracarus laevigatus
AGACAAAATGTGGCGCTTATATGTCTGTTAAGTTTGAATTTTATAGCGAAAAATAGAGAGTTCGACCATAATTGTTGTGATCGTTCAGATTTCATACTTGTGCAACAAAAATATGAGGGTCTGCTTAGTTTTACCATTGTATCTATATTTGATTAAATTTTGCTTTTCCGACGATAAAGGTATTGCGATATTAAAATACATTAAATTGTTGAGTAATTTTGAAAAGTATTTTAGAAGCGCCTCTATTAGTACCACTTCCACCGAAAAGCATTATCCCAGAGAAAGCATCATTTCGTCTGTTGTGTTATGCTAGCGCTGGAACTAAACCATTGTTCTTTCAATGGCAGAAAAATAATCAAATATTGTCGAATAGTCCGCAAAATAATTACAAAATTGAAACGTCTAACGATGTTTTACAGAGTGTTTTAATGATGCAAAACGTCACTCGTAGTGATGCGGCAAATTATAGCTGTATTGCCAGCAATGCGTTCGGTACTGATGTTCAGCATTCGTTGCTTATTGTGAAGGGTATGAAAAAATTAAAATATTATTTATTCTGATTAAAATTTTAACATAATAGTTGCTGTGAAGTGGATTTTAGAACCGAACAGTATAAGTGTAAAAGCAAATGAAGATACTTTTATTGAATGCAATGCTGACGGAGAACCAAAACCTAAGATTTATTGGTTGATCCATACAGGTCTTTATTCTATGTAATAGTATAATTTATGTATAAAGGATTTTCTATAAAAGTAGAAAAAATAGAGAATAAAAAACTCTATGTCAGAAAATATATGACTTCTAATCGCGATAAGTTTACATGTATTGCTGATAATGGTAGCGATGATGTGCTCCAAAAAGAGATATTTGTTTCGGTTAGCGGTATGTGTTATAACTAAATAGAAATATAGCGCTAAAACTAACAAATTTGATAAATCAAGCAAAATGTGGCGCACTATGATCTGCGAAAATAGTCTATTCCTCTCTGTTTCTCAAACGTTTTCCGCCATAACTTTGAATCATTGTCTGTAGTGATTGTACTTAGAAAATGAACTGTTTTCATAAATCCTTTTTCTTGCTCTATATTGTGATTTCAAGATCTTACTGTCATTCAGGTAATTTAATAGAACAATTTTTAATCTAAAATTGGTCCATATCTTTAAATAATTTTCTTTAAATTAGTCCCAAAATTAACTTCATTCGTAAATAGGACCCAAACACAGGGAACACTATTTTTGATAACATGTTCAGCAGAGCAAGGCTCGATACCACTATTTTTTCAGTGGTTTAAAAATGGCCAACTTTTAAAAAATAATAACAACGCAAACTATAAAATCGAAAACTTTGAAAGATATTCGTCATTTCTAATATCTAGTATTGCTAAGACTGATGCTGCTAACTATTCATGTATCGTAAAAAATTCATTGGGCAGCGATTCGCGAAGTATAGCATTGTCAGTTAAAGGTAGTGTTTATTACTTAAATACTTATAAATTTCAGTAAATATTTTTACAATTAGTACCACCAAAATGGCTAATAGAGCCAAATAATACGCGAATTAGTACTGGCGATCATTTAAATTTAGAGTGTAAAGCTGATGGTTTGCCTAAGCCTACTGTAAAATGGATCAATTATGAAGGTTTCGCTTTATTTCATTATTTTTTTCTTTAACAAGTTTATTGTTTTATATTTTAGGAAATATAATTAATAGCGATGTGATAAGTTCAAAGGCAAATAGTGTTAATAGTGCCGAAAAATATGAATGCATTGCCGATAACGGTGTCGGAGATGTGTTGAGAAAAGTTGTGACTATTCATTTTACTGGTAAGAGTAGATCTGATTAAACCGCCAAAGTATTGCAAATTGAATGGCAGACAAAATGTGGCGCTTATGTATCTGTGAAATTTGAATTTTTGTACGAAAACACTGATATTTCGACCATAATTGTTGTGATCATTTAGATTTTCTATTCGTGCAAACAATATGCGTGTTTTCTTGATTATAGTTTCGATTCTATTATTGATAATAACATGTTTTTGTGACAAAAAAGGTATTTTAATATAATTATCTCTATTTATCTTCAATTAATGATGCAAAATATTTAGAACCACCTATATTAGTACCACTTCCACCAAAAAGTATTATTTCCGAAAGCGCAGCATTTCGTTTATTATGCTTTACTAGTTCTGGTTCTAAGCCTGTATTCTTTCAGTGGCATAAAAATGGTCAGGTATTGTCTAATAGTCCGCAAAATAATCACAAAATCGAAACAAATGATGATGATTTGCAAAGCGTGTTAAGATTACAAAGCGTTAATAGAAGTGATGCGGGAAATTATAGTTGTATCGCAAATAATGCTTTCGGCACAGATTCTCAGCATTCACAGCTTATTGTTAAAGGTTTGATACAAAAGTTGTTATATTTAATTATTAAGGTTACGCAAAAATATAGTTGCCATGAAGTGGTCATTAGAGCCAAAAGATGTGCGCGTGAACTCAGATGACAATGCTTTTATAGAATGTAAGGCTGACGGAGAACCTACTAAACCTAAGATTTATTGGTCCACTCCTTCAGGTTTTATTGTTACCAATAGTTTTATTAGCGATAATATTTAATTTCTTTTAAAGGAGCTAAAATTGAGAGTGAAAAACTTTATATCAGAAAGTATATCACTAAAAATCGCGATAAGTTTACATGTATTGCTGATAATGGTAGCGATGATGTGCTGGAAAAAGAGATTTTTGTTTCGGTCAGCGGTATGTGTTATAAATAAATAGAAAAATAGCGCTAAAACTATCAAATTTGATAAATCAAGCGAAATGTGGCGCACTATGATCTGCCAAAACGCACAATTCTTCTATTTTTCTGAAATGTTTTCCGCCATAACTTTTAACTGTTTGTTGTGATTGTACCGTTTTTGCGACAATGAATTGTTTGTATTATCTGTATTGTTGGCTCTGTATTATTATAACGAAATCTTCTTGTACTCAAGGTATTTTGTAAGATAATTTTTAAATTATTCATGATATTCCTATAACTGATATTTTTCTGAAATCAGATCCAAAATTGACTCCACTTTTAAGCAATAAAACCCAAATAGAGAAAACACAGTTTGTGATAGCATGCTCAGTAGAGCAAGGTTCGAGCCCTTTATTTTTTCAGTGGTTCAAAAATGATCAGCTTTTAAAGAATAGTCACAATGCAAACTATAAAATTGAAAACTTCGAAACATATTCAACTTTCTTAATCTCCAGCATTGTTAAAACTGATGCAGCGAACTATTCCTGTGTTGTTAAAAATTCGTTGGGCAGTGATTCGCAAAGTGTTGCGCTATCAGTTAAAGGTAGCTTTGTTTCTTTAATCTTTATTTTTATCTTAATTTTTATAATACCACAATCCATGTAATAGTTCCTCTAATATGGGTTAAGGAGCCAAATGATATGCGTATTAATAATGGCGATCAATTAGCTATTGAATGCAATGCAGATGGTTTGCCAAAACCACGCATAAAGTGGATTTCTTCTGAAGGTTTCGATTCATTCATTTATTACTCTTATGCTAGTTTTATGGTTGTTTTACTTAATAGGTACTATTATTGAATCTGAAATACTAAATCTAAAGAAAAGTAGTGAGAAAACTATCGAAAAATATGAATGCATTGCCGATAACGGTGTCGGAGATGTGTTGAGAAAAGTAGTGACTATTCATTTTTACGGTAAGCAAAGATTCTGATTTAGCCGCCAGAGTATAGCAAATTGAATGGCAGACAAAATGTGGCGCTTATGTATCTTTAAAAATCTTTATTTTTCGCTCTACAAAAAATAGTGATTTCAACCATAATTGTTGTTTTTTTTAAATCAAAATATTGAAATGAAACTCTTCATAATTAATGTGTTGACTTTATATTTGGTTAAATTTCGCTCATGTTTTGGTGAAGGTATTTAATAATATAAGATTAACTGATAAATATCTATAAATATATTTTGATTCGATAGAACCGCCTCTATTGATACCTTTTCTGCCGCAAAGCGTTTTAGCAGAGAATTCGACCTTTGCTTTACTATGTTTACCAAGTTCGGGGTCGAAACCAGTTTTCTTTCATTGGCATAAAAATGGTCAACAGCTCTCTAATAGTCCGCAAAATAATTATCATTTAGAAAGCTCTGATGACTATTCTCAAAGTGTATTGAGAATCAAAAGCGTTGTCAGAGAAGATGCCGGAAATTATTCATGTGTGGCGAAAAATTCTTTTGGCGTTGACACTCAGTATTCGTTGCTTATAGTAAAAGGTTTGATAAAATGAAAATTATTAATCATTTTTTTAACACGAAATAAATTCGTAATTAAGTGGCTTCGAAATGGAGTCGAGAGCCGACAGATATTCGTATAAATTCAGGCGAAGATGTTTTCGCTGAGTGCAGCGCTGATGGCGAACCGAAGCCTAAAATTTTCTGGAAAACATCAAAAGGTTGTGTCAATAAGAAATCCATGTGAAAAAACTCTCTTTTATTGATGCGCTATCAAAAAATTGATTTATTGAAATTATGCTTATATCAAAAATAAATTTGTGATTAGGGCTCAGTATAGAAGGCGAAAGATTACAAATTAATAAATTCATTGACAACGGAAACGATGCTGTGTTTACATGTGTCGCTGTTGATAGCGGAGATAAAGAGGTTTTAAGAAAGGAGATCACTGTTTATATTAGCGGTAAGAGTTTCCCAATAAAAAAGTTGCGCTTAAACTTTGTCACATTGAAATGCAGGCGAAATGAGGCGCACTGTTATCCGTGCCTGTTATGGCATTTAAGTTCTGTGTACAGTCAATTTTTAGCTATGCGTGCGTGTGTTTTCGTATGATCTTTGATGAGTTCCGCCATTATTTTTGGACGCTTTAAATTTTTCAGTTTTAGTTTTAATTTGTTTCGCTCGCGATGACTAAGATTATGAGCGAAATGAGAATTGTGTTCTACTGTTACTTTAGTCTGGTGTTGACGAGCGTTCATTTCACTGATGCTAACGACGGTAACTTAATATTTCGCTGAAATATTTCAATTTAATTGATATAATTTCTCACTTCATAGCACCAAAACTAACGCCTTTAGTGCGCGTAATAAACCAGACCGAAGGCACTAAGTTTCGCATGTTTTGTGCCATTCATAAGGGATCGAATCCGATCTATTTTAATTGGGCTAAAAATGGTCATATTTTAACCGCAAAGTCTGACGCTAAAACTAAAATCGAAATTTCGGACGAACACTCGTTTCTTATCATAACTAACATTTCGCGAACAGACGCGGCCAACTATACCTGTATTGCGCGAAATAGTTTCGGCACTGATTCTCAAAGCGTAACGCTTAACGTTAAAGGTAGCGATAAATTTTATCGAGTCTTGAAATAATTTGCATAAACCTACTAAAATATTTTAATAGTTGCGCCGAAATGGATTAAAGAGCCGCGCGATGTTCGTATCAATGCTGGCGATAATGTGTACGCTGAATGCGTTGCCGATGGCTTACCCAAGCCTGCTATTAAGTGGTTCGGTTCTAGAGGTTGAGTTCGCATTTCATTGCTACGTGATATTTGTGTTTTTAAGTTTTAGTTTGTTAGGTGATATAATTACTGGCCCGATATTAAAACTGTCCAAACATTCGGTTATCGCTAATGCGCGCTACGAGTGTGTGGCCGATAACGGCATCGGAGAACCGTTGCGTAAAGCTATTTCTATTCACTTAACCGGTAAGAGTTTGCGAACTAAAGCGAGTAAAAAACTAAGTTAAGCGCCAAATAAATGCCATGTCGTATCTTCGGCAAAATGTGGCGCCTTTGCTGCTGTATTTTTATTCTAAAAAACAGAGCTCATAATATTTACTATTGTCCATTAATATTCTTTACCCTTCGCTCGTGTAAATTTGCTTACGATATATATACCACAAAATGACTTACATTCTTACGATACTATTTTTAATTTTCATTACAATTAAGCTTTGTTTCAGCGGAGGTTAGTATATACAGTCCATTATATTAACATATTAAAGAAATAACAATTATTAACAAACAAATAAACAGATGTTCCGCAGATTATACGCCTCTCTCATCCAGAAAAGCCATACTTAGAACGCTCGAAGTTTAAGTCTGTATGCTCTATTAACTCTGGTTCGCGACCGCTATTTTTTTCTTGGATGAAAAATGGCATTCCACTGTCGCAGCAAAACAATATCATAATCAAAACAGACGAATCAACGGAAACGTCTTTATTAATTATCGATGAGATTACTATGGAAAATGATGGCAATTACACGTGTGTGGTACGTAACGCGTTCGGATATGATTCTTATACGGTTTCGCTCAACATTTACGTGCCGCCAAAATGGACTTACGAGCCGCAGAATCTAACGGCTAAATATGAGTCGAATGTAGAACTGAAGTGTGACGCCGACGGCTTACCGCCACCAAAGATTATATGGCGACGCGTTAGCGACAATAAGCAGATAAATGGCAAAACGTTGAGTCTAATGAGAGTTAACGTGTCTGATTCCGGTGTTTATGAGTGTATTGTTCGCAGTAGTGATAATGATATGATTGTATTGAGAAAAGTTGTTGCACTTAGAATTCACGGTAAACTTACTCTATTCTATTAAAAACGCATAATTATGTGTAATTAATTCTGTAGTTTCATACTATGCGCCACACATTTTGCTTGAAAATTCAATTTGATACGCGGTTTAGCGCTAATAGTTTTATAATAGTCATTACATTTATTAATTTGTACATTATCTTTGTTTGTTGAAAACAAAAAACATTTCAGTGCCGGCGAAGTTTGACGAGAAATACACGATGATTCAGGTGAAGAAAGGTGAGAGCGCTAGACTTAAATGTAACGCTACTGGCGATCAACCACTATCTATATCGTGGACTAAAGACAATATAAAACTGGACAAACTTGGAGGAAATAAGTAGAAAAATTTTGTTGATTAGTTTGGCTAAAAATTTATATACCCAATACGTCAAAACCTGTACTTGATATTTCTATACTTCTTTTCATTAATGTTTGGAATTTTAACTGTACTCCCAGTTTCGAAATAATTGATTGCGTATCCGAATCCGGTTTGGTTTCCGAACTGTTACTGCGTTCGACACAAAGAATAGACGGCGCTATATATAAGTGTGAGGCCGACAATGAGCACGGAAAAGACGAGAGAACTATTAAATTGGTTGTTGTCGGTAAGAACAAAAACAAAAAAATATTGCACCTCTTAATAACTTGCAAATTATTAAACCATATTAGAAGTCCCCGAAAGACCAACAAATGTACGGGTGAAAGAGGTTTGGTCGCGAACAGCAAGCGTTGTATGGTCGCCGCCATATTCCGGCAATTTTCCCATATCTAAATACACCGTACAATACTGGAGACATAAGTCGGCTCCGCAGCGACTTTACGAGCTCAGTGTCAGCAGTTCTCAAACGTCTGTGCTAATCAAAGACCTCAGTCCCGGTCTGTCATACGAATTAAGCGTTGTGGGCGAGAATGAAGTGGGCAGAGGGCAGGCATCCGATTCGGTCACATTCACAACTGGAGAGGAAGAGCCATCGGCGCCACCAAACGATATAACCGTCGAATCGATTGGGCCAACAACTGTGCGGGTGACGTGGAGACCGCCACCGATCGAGCACTGGAATGGCGCCATCAAAGGCTATTACATTGGTTTCCGTAAATCGCGCGATACCAGCCACCCGTTCACACTTAAATTGGTGGAATCAAAGCCGAGGCAGACAGACAAGTACGACGAAACGGAGATTTTCGAGTACTTTCTTCGCGACCTGCAGAAGGGCACCGATTATCTCGTTATAGTCAAGGCGTACAACTCAGCGGGAAGTGGTCCGCAATCGCACGAAGTTGTGGCGCACACCAAAGACGGCGATTACCCGCCGGCCCAACAACTCAGCTCTATTGACGCCGATCTCAATACAATATCGCTACGATGGTACCAGAAAGACACGCGTGCAGAGATATCCACACCGGTCGTCAGTTATTCGATTCACTATCAACGCGATGGTGACCCGCAGTGGCGCGAGATTCCGGTCACCGCTTTGGCCACTGAGACGCCGGTGGCTGACGCGTCACCAGTTGGCACCTACTCGTATGTGCTCCAAAATCTCGAACCCGGAACTCAGTATAAGATATTTATCACTGCCATTAACCGATACGGATTTAGCGATCCCTCCAATATAGTTATCGCCAATACAGATGGAGGTCAGTTGGTTCCCATTGATACTCGTTTTTGTGGCGACAAAACTATTAATGTTGCGTGTTATTGACATAAAATGCTTTTTATTTTATTAGACCGAAAATTATCGATGAAAGACTTTTCGTACCCGTTGTACGAGGAGTCCTACTATTTCCAGCCATCGTTCACAATACCGGTGTTAACCGCGGTCGTGATTATCGTAATTGTGTTCATAATCGCGTTCATATGCGTTCGAAAAATACGCCGCTCGGAAGCTGATGGGCGTTAGTTGACGCTCTGTTTTTAATTATCTTGTTTTTAAAACATTTTTTTACTCCATATTTAAAAGTGATTCTGGACAGCGCAACGCTTGGCAAACAGTTTGCGGGCTACACAGGAACGGCGCCTCGTTATACGGATTTCGACAAGACAGGTGCGAAACCGCTTATGATGACTGAACAGGGAAATATGTTTCCCACCCCTTATGCGACTATGCCTATGGGCGGCATAGCCAACGAAGAGATGCTTGTAAGCATGAATAGCTTATGAATTGAAAGCGTTTTTGCTGATTTAGATTTTTTTTCTGTATCGTTCAGAAACCTTGGGAGAGACCGCTGCCAACATTTAAAAAAGACGGACATCACATTTACGATCATCCGCAGTGATTAACGAAATTATTCGCTGTTTGTTTGTTTGTTCGGTTCGGACGTTAGATTAAAAAATTACGTACGATTGCGCGTAAACGCGGTTTCATATATGATTTACTTAATTGTTAGCGGAAAAGAGTTTTTTTATTGTAAACATAATGCACCCAACTTTTCCAATAATTTGATAATTTATGAAAGAATATAGTTGTCTATCATTAGCCTATCTAAGGTAATATATAATGCGCGTATTATTTATTTGTAGAAAAAACTAGTATCAAATTTTGTTTTTGTAATTACAGTCCCACATGACATAGCCGTAGATAATAGAAGTCAACAATCATTCCATTTTTCTCTTTTTAAACATTTCATTATTTTCTATCTTTTGCACACAAAATTTAATGTATCATAAATGTTCCCTTTTTGAATAAATATTCTATTTGAAATGCGGATTTGATTCGTTTTTAACTTCACGATCAACTATTTTAAAACGCTTTTAGTGTTTGAGAAAATACAAAAAAAAAGTTTTTAGCCTAAACTGTAACGCTAGCACTACTCGCTATCACACACGCCTCAATTAATTATCTCTTGGGGTATACATATAACACGAATTTAAATGTTCACCGTTCATATGGCATATGGCATCTGTCGTGTTTTCGAGCCTTTTCTTTGTCCCCTTCTCTCTCCCTTATTCCCACTTTCCCTTTATCATTCACTAACTCTCGTCTCAGTATTATGTATTTTTAAAGGACTTGTTATTTTCAAATTGTCTGCAAAGTGCGCCTTCAGGGTAGAAAAGAGTGGTAGTTTTGTTCAATAGATTTCCGGTAAAGTATTTTCTGTAAGTAGAAATTAAACACGCAAAATATATATACGCTAAGTAGAGTAGGGATTTCAAGTGTCACTTAATATGCACAAATATTTATGACAATACATATTTCCAGTACTAAACGAAATTATTCTTACTCAAAACTTTTTCTATAACATCTTTCGAGACATTACTTTAACATGATATTTCAAATGTGTAGATATAACTGTGAACTTTGAGAATATTAAAGTTTTTTAAATAAAATATAAATTCTATCTGATATATCGGTCTAAATACAATGGGTAATGTTCTCTCCAATATATTAACTCTTTGCTAATAAAAATTAATATAATTTTAGCAAACTAAAATGTAATAAAACAAGAATGACATATTGAGAGCTCAATTTTTAGAGGTCATCACATTACTTATTCGAACAATTATATTAGTTTTAAACCCCATTATATCAAGTTGCCTGTAATACCTTCATTATAATAAGAAATACGTGTAATCCCTTTTATTAATATAACTTATATTAATAAATATAAGACTTAATAAATATGCGAACATGATGACAGACAGACAGACGGACAGATATTATCAAATCCATAAACTTTTTTTTTAAAAATTAAGCTAAAAATAAGTCCCATTCATAAAATTCAAAACAATTGTTTTATTGTATAATTTAGGCTCATTATGGGAAAATTATAGAGACAACTAATTATGGGCATCTTTTGAACGAAATTATTATGAGACACTAGAAAAGAAGACCTCTATGAATAAGTCGTTCTTGTTTTCTATCAAACAGCACATATAAAAATAAAATCCATAAAAATTCTATCAAACAGCACATATAAAAATAAAATCCATAAAAATAGACTTACCGGTAAAATTGACTTTATAAGCCTTGATTTATAATAAAAGTGTAAGGATTTATCAGGAACTTTATCAAATGTTTTAAAGGATGCAACAACAGATTCCTGGGTAAAAATATATACTGTATAATTATAGCCAAGTTGGATATATAAAAATTTAAGTAAGAATTTGACTTTGTGATTAAAAATTTTTAAAAGTAAAATCGGGCTTTGAATAATTAAATTTATCTGGCTTTTGTCGGCTTGAGCTCAAGTCTATCAGATTTGGACCGGGCTCTGGTCTTTATTTTTTCACGATTACATTGTCTAATATATAATGAATAATAGTATGACGCAAACCAATAAATTTAGATGATATTGTATTATTTATTTAAAATGCCAGTAATTTTTTCACCACTTTATTAGTTTTATTGTAATATTCGAATATTTTAATACTAATAGCTTCAATTTAATGATTATTTTTATATTTTGGTTTTGTCTATTTACCACTTACTTAAACCCAAGTGTTTTATTACATTCAAAGAAGTTTTTTATCGCCAAAAAGTTTTTTATACTCTAGAAATTTGTTATTGACTGCTATGTTATATAATTTTCTATTCGATCAGTGAATAAAATACAACCACAGAAACAAACATGAATTTATCATACTTTAATAGCAGCGGTTATTCGATAAACAATTTCACAGATGACGACTCCTTTTACGAATTAATTTACGCCAATAGTGAGGATAACGGCAGTATTATCACCGACAGCGACAACAGCATTGTGTTTAACGAAAGTTTTACCGGTGAACAAAATCACGTAAACCGTCTTTACTTAGAATTCCGTGATCAGTCACGCTTTTGGATACAACGCGTATTAGTGCCCGTTATTACGCTGGTGGGTGTGTTGGGCAACAGTATGACTATAGTGATAATGACACGAAAACGGATGCGATCGTCCACTAACTCGTATTTAGCGGCGCTGGCCATCTTTGACATGCTTTACCTCATCTTTACGTTTGTGCTGTCACTGTCCCATTACCCGAATAGTAGGCACAGCAAGTACTATTTTTATTGGCTTTTCTGGCCTTTGGCCGTATTTATATGCGACACTTCGTCTAATATATCTGTTTGGTTGACAGTGACTTTCACTATCGAAAGGTAAATGACAATCACTTGATTTGATGTTCAGCTTTAAATTTTCAATAAAATAAAAGTAAATATTAGATAAATATAGTTTTGAATAATTCTTTTTGCAACAAAAAGTAGTTATAAAATTTACTAATCAATTTATTTATTCTCAAATTATATTTCAAAACTTAAGCTTAAGAGTTATAGAGATAAAAAATTTACAGGGAATTAATTGATTACAATTTCCCTTAGAGATATTATTTTTACTAACTTTGTCTTAGAGAAGTGAAGGTTATAATTTTGAGCATATCTGTCCATCATTCTATTCGCAGTGGACTTGAACTCGTAAGGTAGACTTGATTTGATTTGAGAGAAATAATAATATTATAACTAAATAAACTTTTTAAGTTAAGCTAAAAATTTTGAATGTTTGGCTCTTGTGTAGGTATATCGTAGTTTGGCATCCGATCAAAGGCAAAATACTGTGCACATATTCTCGGGCACGAAACCTAATCGTATTCGTTTCATTAATCATATTTTTCATTACTCTGCCCACATTTTTCGAGTGGAAATTGTCCGAACGAATCACTAGCGGTAATGAAACTATAATACAGCTGAAACCAAGCGATTTAGGTCTAAACGTGGTCTATAAGAGGTTTTATTATTGGCTTACTGTCATTATATTCGTGTTCATACCATTAATACTGTTAGCGGTCTTCAACACATTTCTTATCCGATCCGTTCGCATATCGAATGTGCGCCGAAGATCGCTAACCAAAACACCAAAACGCAATGGTAATCACTCTGGAGATGCGACGGCAAGAAAAAGTGTGTAGATTTTTCTTTTTGCCACATTTTGAACTTATTATTTAGTTTAGGGTACGATATTTATTTTTTTCGCTTACAAGTTTAAAACAAAACATAGATATTGCGCTTAATTTATATGCTATTGTCAATTTTATGGATTTGATCATTCTGTCTCTATTTCTATACCTTAACAGTAAAGGCTAATATATATACTTTTTAACCATATTCTATCAAAATATTTTTTTTTAATTCTTAGTCATAATTGGAATACATAAACAAATGGCTCTTAAATAATTATCTATATATACAAAATCTAATCTAAATGCAAAAAAATTTTCTACATTTTTATGATAATATTTGAAGAAATATTCCTAAGTAAATATTTAAGTTTTCAGAACATTTCCTAACCTATAATGTCTCAATTTTCCTTTCAAACAGTACCTAAAAACGATTCTTCGAGTCAAGAATCTCGGATCACAATTATGCTGATCGCGGTTGTTATACTATTTCTAGTGTGTCAGCTGCCTTCAGCCGGTATTCTGATATACACGGCATTCAGCGATGTCAGAGATGACACTAACGTCGGAACGCTAATCAGAGGTTTAGGC
>JAQIXJ010003329.1:0-13075 GCA_034700185.1 Phthiracarus laevigatus
GAATAAACATACTTTTTAAAAATTTGGTGGTTATAACGAAATTTTAGCAAATTTGGTGTTTTTGGGGAAATTTGGGAATTAACCAAATATCCGCCCTCTGGTTATCATATAAAAATAATATAATTTACAATACACAACATAGATAGCACTAGTTTGAAGGCGTTATAAAGCGCCAAAACATAGTAGTATTGTACGCATAAAACTTTTTTAATTGGATGTTTTGGGAAAAAACGCGCACTAAATATTACATATTATTCTATCACATCAATAGACAATTACTTTTAATAATTCAACCATATTTTTATCTATAGTTTTTCAATTTTTAATTATTTCTTTAAAATATATGGTATCGTAAACCAGTGACAGAAATGAGCGCAGATTCAGGTATGTTTGGAATTATTGATTTGTTTTGATATTTTCATTGCATATTTCATGCGTTTTCTATAGCTTCGTGTGAACGCAGTAAACGACAGGCGAGTAAGCAATTAACGCAACGGCTTTCCGCTTTAGATAAGCTTAAGAAGTTGCGCGGCGGTAAGAATAAGTACGAATTAACGGAAGAGAATGACGTCTACGAAGAAGTGGACGAAGACGAGTACTGCGAAATGGTTCTCAAACGACAAAAAGATGATTGGATTGTTGACGACGACGGACAGGGATATAACGATAATGGGAGAGAGATCTTCGATGACGACTTCGATGAACAGCAGATGAATGATAATCGCGCGCATAAGAGTAGTGGCGATCGAAAGAAAGTGCCGCTCAATCGATCGCATAACCAAGACGTGACCAAAAAGAAAAAAAACAATTTGCCAAACATGTGGAAGAATATGGAAAATAATAAAAAAGGGAAATCAATTAATGATGTGACCATTAATGAGCAAGAATTAGAAGATTTAGTGGATCCGCGACAATCTTCTGCCAGTAAATCATTTAATGCGAAGAGTGGACCATCGATGTCGACGTATAAGCCATTGAAACTTAACAAAAAAGTGATTACAATTGGAAATAATTCTAATCCATTCGCTTCAACACCGAAACCTAGCAATAATTCATTGTCTAAACGCGCAAATGGTTCGTTTGAGGTTCCAGTTCCTAAAAAACGTTTATTAAATTATTCACAAGAATATGACTTCGATAGTATTCTTGAGCCATCAGACATCGCAGAGATAGAGCATCAGAAACAAACAAACCAATTAACAGGAAAAATAGTGGCAAACTCTGAAGACAATAATAAAAAAAGTGTTACCACTAATGATACCGTTATTGAAAAGTTATCGGAAGGCGAATGGTTGTCATCGAAAAACGAAATTCAATCGATTTCAATGCAAACAGTTTTGCCAAAAGAATTACCGTTCATAACTGACAGCCAAAATAATAAATGCATTAAGTTTTATTGGTTCGACGCGTCCATCGATTACTTTAAAAATCCAGGCGTCGTCTATTTATTCGGCAAAGTTTGGATTAAGGAATTAAACCGACACGTCAGCTGTTGTATACAAGTGAAAGATATTGAACGAAGAATCTATTTGCTACCACGCGATCATTTTCTAAATGATAGCTCAAGAAAAGTATCGCTACAGGATGTTTATAATGAATTTAATGATGACATCGCTAAGCGTTATAAAATCACTCAGTTTAGGTCCAGAAAAGTGACGAAACGCTACGCATTTGACATTCCAGATGTGCCCGAAGAAGCCGAGTATTTAGAGGTTCTTTATTCGGCAAACTTTGCCGCACTTCCTTCGGAGCTTACTTCTGGCAATACGTTTCGGCAAGTATTCGGTGCCAATACTAATGGTCTCGAAAATTTAATACTCGATTGCAAACTGAAAGGTCCGGCTTGGCTTCTCATCAAAAATCCGGTGTTATCCGATCCACCAGTCAGTTGGTGTAAAATAGAGTTAATCGTTAACAAAGCTAATGCTCAAATTGTGGTCGACTCCGAACAGACTGATGCTCCAGATTTTACGTTAGTTTCGCTAAATTTAAGAACATATTTGCATCCAGTTTCGAAAAATAACGAGATTATAGCGATTTCGTGTTTAGTTAATCGTTCGTTTAGTTTCAATAAACCAAATTCAAAAATTAAATACGACTCGCATTTTTGCGTTTTTTCGAAACCGTCAACCAATTCAGGCCTTATATTGCCTTATGATTTCACCCAAAATATGGCTATAAAACGCTACACCAGAACGAAGATCGACATAATGAATTCGGAGAGAGAACTGTTGAATTATTTTACGGCGAAATTGGTTCAATTAGATCCGGATATCATTGTAGGCCACGATATTTATCATTTTGATTATGATCTTATATTATCGCGATTCAGTTATCACAAGCTATCGATGTCGTGGTCGAAGTTGGGTCGACTTAAACGATCCGGAATACCAAATAAGGCTAAAGATAAAAATAGTATTTGCGGTCGATTAGTGTGCGACATTAAAATTTCGAGCAAAGAGTTAATTCGCGCGAAGAGCTATGACTTGACTCATTTATCGTCACAAATATTAAGAAAAGGGCGTTTCGATATCGGACAGCAAATGTTACCGCAATTTTTCTCCACATCTGATCAATTGTTTCGTTTGATTGACTTAACAATGAAAGACAACGAAATGATATTACATATAATGTATGAGTTGAGTGTATTGCCATTAGCGCTTCAGATAACAAACATCGCTGGAAATTTGTTGTCGCGCACATTACTCGGCGGCAGATCAGAGCGAAACGAGTATTTATTGCTTCACGCTTTTCACGAGAAAAATTTTATTTGCCCGAATAAAGTTTTTAACAACGCGAAGGTGCATGAAGTGGATAACGATAACTATGGCGAAGCGATTAAACCAACAAATAAGGGAAAAACTGGATCCCGTCAGAGGAAGGCTGCATACACTGGTGGTCTTGTTCTTGAGCCTAAAGTCGGATTTTATGATCGGTTTATTTTGCTCATGGATTTCCTCTCATTATACCCATCAATCATACAGGAATTTAATATTTGCTTCACTACAGTGTGCAGACAGTCGGATAAGGAAAAAGATGACGACGAAGAATATATTCCCAATTTGCCCGAAACCAACTTAAATGAAGGCATTTTGCCGAATGAAATCAAAAAACTTGTTGAAAGTCGTCGTGAGGTGAAGAAATTGATGTGTGATCCGCAGTTGTCACCTGAACTTAAGCTACAATACGATATTAGGCAAAAAGCGTTGAAATTAACGGCTAACAGCATGTATGGTTGTCTTGGGTTTTCGTTTTCGCGTTTTTACGCTAAACCATTGGCAGCGCTCATCACTTATAAAGGTAGAGAAATATTAATGAATACGAAACAATTGGTAGAAACATTGGGACTTGAAGTTATTTACGGGGACACGGACTCCATCATGATATTGACGAATTGCGTGAGTTATGATGACGTTAAAAATATCGGCAGTAAAGTTCAGTGCGAAGTTAATCGATTATATAAGTTATTAGAGATAGAGATTGATGGCGTGTTTCGATCTATGCTTTTGCTAAAGAAAAAGAAGTACGCGGCGCTTACTGTTCATAAAGCACCAAATGGTGAGTTAACTTACGTGAAAGAGGTTAAAGGATTAGATATAGTTAGACGAGACTGGTCTATGCTCGCCAAGAATGCTGGCGAACGTATTCTCGACCAGATATTATCCATTGATAAGGGTAGCGATGTTATAGTCGAAAATATTCACACTTATATGAAAACGCTGGCGGAATCAATCAGAAACAATGAGCTGCCAATCGACGAGTTTATTATTAGTAAAGCTTTGACCAAAAATCCAGAAGACTATGCCGACAAAAAAGGGTTGAGTCACGTTGCGGTTGCGCTTCGGTATAATGAGTTAAATAAGGGAAAGAAACTGCGAAATGGCGATACTGTTCCATACCTGATATGCGACGATGGAACCAATGCTCCGTCCACTCAAAGAGCGTATCATCCAGAAGAGTTTAAAGATAACGACAAATTGAAAATTGATGTGAAATACTATCTGAGCCAACAAATACATCCCGTTGTTTCGCGTTTGTGTGACCCAATAGATGGAACCGATTCGCATATTTTAGCTGAATTACTTGGATTGGAATCGTCGGTCGCTAGAAATCATTTTAACCATTCGATTATCGAAAATGCGTTTGAAAGCGGCGAAAGTAGATTCGATACGTGCAAATCATTAATTTTGAATTGCGTTACGTGTGACAAACAGATCGAAATTAGACAAATTTTTAAAGATAGAAATAGTTTTGTTAACGAAAATAAAGAAACCAAACCCAGATTAGAATTAACATTCGGTCGATGTCCGCATTGTAATAAGGAATTTGAGGATTTAGATGCGCCTAAATTTATTGTACAAATTCATTTAGTGGTCAATTCGTTGATCAGCCAATTTTATAAGAAGTGGATGATTTGTGAAGACAAAGCATGTTTATATCGTACACGATATTTCACTGGTCATATAACTAAAGAAGGACTAAAGTGTCCGAAATGTAAATTTGCGAATCTATACCCAGAGGTTTGTACAATATATGCAGTTTATTCGCTTATTTCGCCATATTATCAATATTAGCTGTAGTCTTAGTTTAACTGTTAAATCTCTATTTGATGACAGATGGATGAGTTTCAACTTTACCATCAGTTATGTTTTTTCAAATACTTATTTGATTTGGAAGCGGCTTTAAAGCGAATTTTTTCTGAAGATGATAAACGTATGATAATTTATTTGTTTTTTTTGCTACAAATATATTCTCATAAAATATTGTTTATTTTTTAGCCGCTTGTAAATTGTTGAGAGAAAAGTTTGGCAGTTTTTACAATCGATTTAAGCGTGTTCTCGACTATTATCTGGATATAAGCGCTTATAATGAAATTGATTTGACTTCACTTTTTAGAAACATTCAAAATAAAATGTTAAATTCTCGTAAATAATTCGATTTTTAATAAAAATATTTTTTTACTATTCAGAACTATTCATATTTAAAAATTCATAAATAAAAATAATCTTAGATATCGATGATTAACTCGATTAATATAGTGAATTAACTTTTTCTAAATAAAATAATTATAAATGTTAACATATATACCGGTAAATTAAAAATTTATTGTACATTCAAATTTATACATGTTTAACACGTAAAGCAAATTTTAGACGTACTCTTTATATATGAATTATTAAAATACTAACGAAGATCCAAAGGATTGAATTTTAAAATTATATTGTGTGGAAACGTAGAAACTTTTAGGCGGTTAGGTTGAGGCTTGAACTCAATTATTTTGAGCAAATTAAAGCCGGACCTGAACTTTCCGACAAAACATAGTACCGATCAATAAAATTTGTTTGTGCTTTTAGTATTAGCTTAAGCATAATATATTTGATTAGTTGTTTTAATGTTACCAATGAATTATAATTACCAAATTTTGTTTGCATAATCAGTTTGTTAAATAAAAATATTTTTCCCATCTAACTTAAGGCTCGATTCAGCCGATATTTTCTGTTAATTTAAGTTTTTAATTCAAGGCCTTTCTTTTATATGCTGTATTGGCTGCAATTCAATTGAAAATGTAACATAGAAACCGAATTTAGATAAATATGAATTACTTTGTAATGTAATAATTACACACAAGCAGTAAGCATTTCACTTTAATATCACTTTCTATTAAACTATCGAAGTCACAATATATTATAACCAGGACCCGGATAAATGCATACTTGCATATAAGTGCATAAGAATGCCTAAAACTTGAGTTTTTCGCTTTGCATGCATATATTGAAGATTTCGAAAATAGATACATATTTTAATAATTTGAAGTTATAACTTGAAATAATTAGCACTATTTTTATAGCTTAGTTGAGTTTAATTTGGTACAATAAAATCAGATCTAACATAAACTTGGAACTTTGCATCTGTGAAAGAAAATTTATTAGAAGTGTTTAACTATCAATAGTGATTTTTATTTTAAAATCACTAAAACTAATGAAGCAAATTTTTATACCAAAAATACAAATAAATGTTTCAATTTTATTATATTGAATGTATATTTGTAACTAAAAAGAAGCCATTTATTTTAGAATTTCTTAATATGACTTCTTTTCCAGCTTTAAAAAGCTAAAGTTCAAATTTTAGTAAAATTATTAACTAGGTTTTAGTGCATAAATGCATGCATATTTATTGTGAATTTACGCGCACATTTTCCGGATTCTGATTATAACATTAATGGTTACTAAGATAGCTTCTTCAAATTTATGCCCAGTTGTTATTGCTCTATTTTTTATACGCTACGAAAACACTATTAATGAGCAATCATTTAAATTTGGAGCAAAGTTAGATTCATTGATATTGCAACCGCTTGCACATTGGATTTTATTTAAATAATTTGTTGAATCAATAGTAAATTGATTACATGCATCGATTATTATAACCTTTATATTAAATTTTGTGGAAAAACAGATGTATATAATTTTACAAGCAACTGTTGTCCGTCAATATGGACAGCTAAGTAGTTTAACAAATATCGTTCAAATTTATAAAAGTTTTCCTCAATCACCCAATAAAGTCATATCGATACAAATGCAATAAAAATTTCTGGACAAATTTCAGAAAACAGCATTTATTATAGACATCACTTGTCACTTATAGACATCATATTCTTAAAAGTTTGAACGATTCCACAACAGACTGTTTATCAAATGAATTATAGAACGCGATTCTATTAAAGATTTTGGACCGACTGTACATTTAAATATTTCTTTCTTCAGTCCACTGTTACAGGCAAATCAATTAAATAGCAATCTGGAGGTTGTGTAATAATATGGAAATCATTTGAAACGCCATGCTTACCCTAGCTTTGTCTTCGGCACTCTTCGAGTGCTTCCCTCGTGTTTTCTTCGCGACCACTATGACCGCCCGTCCAAAACCTGACCCAAACCTCGCAAAGCCTTAATTAATAGACAGATCACTCGATCAGTTTTGGAGGAGATTTCACTCGGAATCCCTAATTAAAAGGTGAGAGAAAATATTTCTTTTTAATCGAAATATATTTATGTATTAACCTGAACGGTAAATAACAAAAGGACATTTCACTATTTAAATTATTAATAATTATGGGCCGCAATTCAAAAATAGGGTAAACGTAAAGCATACAGTTTACGCTTAGTTTTAATGTCCGTTCATTTGTCCGCCCGTTTGTCCGTTCGTCTGCCCAACGCGTACTCCAACCAAAAATAAATTAAGGCACTCAATAGCACAGCACAGTACAAAATCAATTTAATAAAAATAATAATAATGAAAATGAAATTTGACTACTTCACAAGCGTTGAACACATAATCTTTGCAAAAGCCAAAACTAACAATTTTTAAATCATTTCAATGAATTTTTCATGTTGATAAACAAAAAAATAAAAAATTTTGGAGTTCTAAAAGAACTAAATTTACTTTAACAAAGATAGAATTATCGGTATAGCAATTTGGACTGGACCCATGATGATGAACACTTGGATTAAGCACTTAAACATTTATAAAACTTAGTTATAAATAAAGTAGTTTTGTTTATGTTTAAGGTCTAATTCCAAGTGTTAACCATTTTGATTAGATTCGGAATTCCTAATCCGATTATTTTTGGTTCTTTAATATCGTTCTTTTTGGTTAAGACTGGTATAAAAATATGGTCACTCGCTCGATATGGTAGGTTTCCTGTAGGAACTCGCACAAATAGAAAAAATCCCGCTTTTGAAATTCGTAACTATTCATTGTTTCAGCATTGTGCTCAACTTTATTTTTCTTTGAAGTTCATAATTCCTATAATTGTGAAGACTATTAAGAAATTTTATCTAAATTATTTATTCATTTAATAAATGAAATAATTAGTGGGGTTAATCTTATCTTATGGATAATGTTCATTTCACAAAACTGGTCAAGTTAACTCAACTATACAGGGAGCTGGACACCACAATTCTTTCCACCTTATTCTACTTTTTTAAATCCCATTGAGAATTTGTTTTCTTAATGGAAAAATTATATTAAAAGGAGTGAACATAAAACAAGATCAACTCTCAATCTGTTCATACATCTGAAAATATTTCAACAGAAACTTGTGCTAGTTATTTCTGAATTATGGAAATATATATCAACAAATGCTTAAATAAATTAGAAATCAATAATTAAACTTATACGTGTTTTTGCTACACTTCAATGTTTTCATCTAATTGTTTTAATTTTTGCATACATTAGACAGTTTTGAATACATTAGACAATGTTTTTTAAAATACGACAACATGTGCCATTTGGACAGTTATGAATGGCATAAAATCAATAGCATTGAAAACACCACAAGTTAACACCACATATTTGACTAACGAGGGAATCACTTCGAGTGTATTATGCCGAATTTTTTCAAACCACTTTTATTTGATAGAGAACATCAAACCATATAAGTTAGAAAAAAAATTTCGGCAGAGGGTGAAATGGTGGCTCGTGGAGGGCCTTCAAAGTTTTCACGTGTAAATGGGGGACAAAAATTGTCCTGAAATATTTAAATTGAATAACTTTTGAAAGGAGGGTGATAGAGGGGTTGAGACACTTTCTAAAATTTTAATTAAATTTAGGAAACATAAATTTAAAAAATTGAGCTCATAGGTGGTCGGGAAGGGGGGTAACTAAAAAGGGGGACAAAAATTTTGCAAAATTAATAACAATTGAACGGGTGGGGTAGAAGGGTGGGAGATTCATAAAAATTGTTCAAATAATTATTAGTAATTAATAAAATTATAAAAATTTGAAAAATAATTTCAGGAGGGGTTGAAAAATTAGAGGGGGCAAAAAATGTTATAAATTGTTTTTTAAGCTACCTTAAACCCCACCCACCCAAATGGGGTATCAAACTGTTGGGGTTGGTAAGGGGTTTAATATGCACTCACCATGACCTCCATAGCCTCTCCTATAAGTGAAATATAAAATTAAAAATGTATAGGGGACTTAATACAGGTACTAGGAGCCTGTGGCAATATTTTATATTTATTTGAAATCGTTTAGCTTTACCCGGAGTTCACCTGAACTATTAACAGTTCGGAGGCGATTTCAACCATACTCCATAGGAAAGGGAAAATTAAGAAAATGAAAGAAAAAAAGTGAAAATAATAGTTAGAAATAGAGAAAATTTTTTTTGTATTTTGTATTTTTTAGTTTTTTTTGGTATTTTTTTAAATTTTTTAAAGCTAAATCAGTAGTCAGAATGATAATGAAAACTGTTAATAAAAATATGATCAAAACAAATTGCAGCTCGACAAATACTACATCTCAAAAAACATTTTTCGCCACATTGATAATCGCAATCAACTCCGATAATGTTTTCAAAACACACTTGTTTCACAGTAAAGAATTCTTCTTTTTCAAGATTGTCATATTTTGGCTTGTACCAAGCATATTTTACCATATTGATAAAGTTTTTTGAACATAGTTGATTATGTGCAAACGATTGAATTAATATTTGGGATTTTCTAGTATGTATATCAAAATCGATTTCGTGAATTAATACATAGTTAGTTATAGACTTAACCAATACTTTTAATTGTCTATAAAAGAAAACGCCGAGTGGTTGAACTAAAGGAGTACAATGCGGTGGAATAGTTAAGATTTTGACTTCAATATCTGTACCAGAAAATACTTTCTCATAAATCGATTGATCTGTTTGACCATTCCATGAGTCAATAATAAGAGCAAAACTCACATGAATATTTTCAGCTAATACTTTTTCAACGAATTTTGAAATAAGTTGTTTTGTCATTTTGCCAGAGCTTGAGCAGCAAATATAAACGTTGGGACATTTCAAATGCAAGTCATCGATTTCTTTTTGAACTTGAGGTCCAAACTTGCCATTTGGTTGTGGCCAACAAAGTAAAAACTTTGGCAAAACTTTTCCGCTTTTACTGATCACATGTTGGACAGTGTAGGAATGTGTGGTAGAATTGACAGATCTAGCAACACACATAGTAGTCTTTTCGCCTTTAAATGATTGTGTTCTAGTTGCTGCTATTTCGAGGTTGAAACCAGATTGGTCAGTGTTGAAAATAAGTGAATTTGGAAAGAGTTCGCATTCTTTATTTACTTTTTCAACAAATTCAATGGCATTCAGATAGGTTAAAGGCAAATCTTCTACATAATTCTTACTAACGATCTTAGATACTTTCCTAGTTGCTATTCTGTTATGTTGTTTGAAGTTTTTGACTCAACATTTACTAGCTCTAAAGTTTGGATAATTAACATCTTCGGACTGTGCAATTTTAATCGACCAAGTTTGAATGTCAATATCATGGACAGGAAATAGATTTTCACGCGCTTCTATAAACTTTTTAAAAGTCATTTCACGAATCTTTTCGAGTTTATCACTCCTATTCCCACCTTGTGACACTCTATTAGCAATTCTTTTTATAACATTTGATCGATTACTCTCGCTGACGTTCTTTAATTTTTTAAAATTTGATTGAACACTGGTCCACTTTCGAAATTTGGTTCTTTCTTTATCGGTCCAATTATAATTCAAAATTCTTTCGCAATCGTCATGATAGATTAAAAGTAAATTTATCAACATTTGTTGCACTTTTACTGTTTTCGCTATCACTATGTTCACTGTCACTTTCACTTTCAGGTTCATTTTCAATTGGATTGTCAATTTCATTGTTAAAATCCTCACAAACTTGTAAACTTTCAGTTATTTCAACGTTAGAGACAATGACTTGTTGAAAATAAGAATAAAGTTGATTTCCTGCTTCTATTTCACAACTATTCGGTTGATCTAAAGTTTGCTGAAAGTTTTTTTCTACTAGTTCTTTAAATACGTTGAAAACACTAGAAGGGTTCAACATTGTTGTAGACTTGTTTAAGAATAAAGATTAAATCTTAAATGAAACCAATATCAATTATAAAAACCAATAACCATCATCATTATCAATTAATATAAGATTAATTTTTTTCAATATTTTAGAAGTCAGAAGGCTCCCCCTGTAGCACTGCCAGTGGACTTATTGGCCTTGCCACGGCTACCCCTGTAAGTTTGGGGACTTATTAGCCAGGGATCTCGGCCAATTTTCCTGTCAGTGCAGGAAGTATTAAGGAAAGGCGAGAAAAGAATGAAAAAAGTATGTAGTATTAGCAATTTTTTAGCCGTTAAGAGTCTAGTACCGAACGGTACAAGTCTTAGGCCCCGCAGGAACCCCGCACTAACCTATAACCAACCAAAAAAACAATTCTCACATCACAGAAGTGAATATCTCTCTCTCTGGCTTTCTCTGTCTCTCTCTGTCTACAATTTGAGTCATATGTTATATATAAACAAATATCTACCATGTGTTACCATGTGTTTAATTTACAAACACTTTTTATTTTTTATCTCTCGAACGGAAGGTCATAGGGCAGAGTGGGTAATTTCGATAAATAGTACTTGTCAATACCTATCTAATGATACCCTACTTATTAAGGTGGGGGTCGGGGTCTACCCAAAAAACCCGAATAAATGGTACCTTGAAAATTCGATTTTGTGGTCGAACCCCTAACTTGTGACATTTTTGGTGTTAATTTTGAGCCTTTCATGGCTCATTTAATCTAATTTTATAAAAAAAATTATATAGGATTGACCCCCTAATCTTAAGGATTGCCTTTGTTTAAATTTGTCCCCCATCCGTGTTTTTATTTTATATTTCCCTTATGGGAGGAGCTATGGGAGTATTGGTTTTGAATATTAATGTCCTTGCCAACCCCAACAGTTTGATACCCCATTTGGGTGGGTGGGGTTTAAGGTTGCTTTAAAAAACAATTTATAATATTTTTCGCCCCCTCCAATTTTTCAACCCCTCCTGAAATTATTTTTCAAATTTTTATAATTTTATTAATTAATAATAATTATTTGAACAATTTTTATGAATCTCCCACCCTTCTACCCCCACCCGTTCAATTGTTATTAATTTTCAAAATTTTTGCACCCCTTTTTAGTTACCCCCCTTCCCGACCACCGATGACCTCAATTTTTGAAATTTATTTTTCCTAAATTTAATTAAAATTTTATAAAGTATCTCCATCCCTCTATCACTCTCCTTTCACAAGTTATTCAATTTAAATGTTTTAGGACAATTTTTGTCCCCCATTTACACGTGAAAACTTTGAAGGCCATACACGAGCCACCTTTTCACCCTCTGCCGAAATTTTTTTTTGTAACTTATATGGTTTGATGTTCTCTATCAAATAAAAGTGGTTTGAAAAAATTCGGCATAATACACTCGAAGTGATTCCCTCGTAAGTTAGTTAATTTGATAATCTTTTAAACTTATTTTTTTATCAAACTTCATATTAAAATTTTGATGATCACTATCAAAAGTCTGAATCACTGCTAAGCCATATTTCTGTGATCAATCTCTCAATTACTGTTTCAACAATATTTTAAAACAATGCCAATTTTCACAACAATGTTTTAAAATAAAAAAATGATAAAAGTCTACAGTGTGTTTAAATAAAATCACAAATCTAATAACTCGACTTTGACAAATTGAGATAAATATATGTAGTATAGAAATGATTTCTTACTAAAAAATAAAAATACATAAAATAAAGTTTCACTTATAGACAAAAAATATACGAGAAATTAAATTATTTAAATTTTTAGTCAATTATTCTTTAATTAATTTATTTTTACTTTAGATCATTCACAATTAATCATTGTTTAAAGGGTATGAGAAAATCAAACTTTAATGCAAAATACTTATGTTTAAAAAAGCTAAACTAATCATTTGTATCTCCCTATGCTGTTTGTTTATAAGCTAACTTCTTTAATAGAAAACTTTGCGATTAGTTACTATTATCAATTAAATAAAATTGAATACTATTTGTTTAAAGACAATTTCCATTATAGTTACAGCAATTTAAACTAATGCTATTCATAACTATGAGCCTCCCGTTTTAAATCAATAGTCAGTTTAGATGATGTAAATTATTTATCAAATATAATATACATAATTATTAGAGAGTCAAAAAGATAGCATTTGCTACTTTTTTATTTCATAAATTATAAGCATATAATTGTTATATG
>JAQIXJ010003330.1:0-13075 GCA_034700185.1 Phthiracarus laevigatus
TCGGGTTCGGGTCGGGTCGGATACAAGCCTGTCGGGTTCGGGTCGGGTTCTGAAACTTCTGATGATTTACTAGTCTACTCAGAATACTCCTTTCGTAACAAATAATATTTAATGAGTAAAATAGCTTAATAGTTTAATTTAAATAATTTATATGGCTAATTACAAAATAAAACTCTAAACATTAGAGTACACATTCATAGAGAGCTCACTTTTTCATAGGCTAATTCATACTTATGTTTATTATACTTATAATTATTCATTCATAATTAATATTTAAAATATATGCATAGAAATTATTAAATATAATGGTAGCATTAATTTCATAATAAACATTGAAAAAACAACTGAATAAAATTACAAACTGTAACCCGAAATGCACTGCTATTCAAGCACTATATAAAAGAAATATTATGCTTATTCTATTGCGCGTCTAGAAACAAACGCCACAAAAAGTGACGCAGCATTCAGATTTCCGATTTTTTTGCATCATTAATATGGTAGAATTATGGGAAGGGGCATATTTCAGCTATGGTTGGTTACTTCAGCTAAGATAGCAAAATGTCAAATTCCTTTATTTTTATAAGAAATATGTTAAATCCCTTTAGTTCTGCGAACACCTGAACGGACAGACATTGTCAAAACTATAAGCTCGCCTTTTTAAAAAAAAGTGAGCTAAAAAAATTTTAATTTAATTTTGATTATAAGAAATTTTTTATTTCTACGTAAGCGCCGAATGATTTTTAGCATGAGAAACTCTAATAGAGTGCGTTATATGTTGCATAATATTTATTACTGATATTGTTTTCGAGGAAAGGGTTTAAAAACGTAAAAAATCATTACATGAATTAATTCTTATTGCACAGATTCGATCTTGATATGTTTGGCCTCATTTTGTCAAACATTATTTCTAAATTAAAAATTTATAATTAGCTAACTTCAGAAATGTTTCGTTTGGTTGTAATTAAATAATTGAGCAAACACCTCAAATCGTTATTGATGTATGACCATTATCGATCGCTTCATTTTATTGTGACATTTGTTTTTGATTCAACCGATTTAAATCAAATTTTGGTCACTATTAAATATGTTTATCGGTAGATTCGATTGCTACACTTTTGTATGTACATAAATTACCAATAAGTGCAAAGGTAATTTAAATGTAAATTTTTGTTTTCAAATTTTGAATAAAATTAAATTAAAATTTGTAACTATTACCCATGAACCCAACATCTACTCCAAATTGCATGACAATAAATTTTAATAAAAACCAATATTTCAAGTTAACACAAACTCAAAATCAGTGATGTGCTATTTAATCTATGAGTGCAGAGAAATGAAATGTTATACATATGCAAACCCACTCTGGCTTTATGCTTAACATTTGTGTGGACTGGACTGTTATGGACTGGCGCCCAAGTAATTGCTCAAAACCTCGGGATATTGTGTTTATATTTTATGTTTGTAGGATAATACAAAGTGCTACAACTATGCGTTAATTTCCTTTTAACAAATTTAGCTTTTTCTATGATAATAAAATTAAATTCTAATCTAAATATCTCGTGATTCTTATGCTGACACATCCACTAATTTTAAAAACAGCATACTTATTATCGCTAATATCTGGAAAATGAAAAGAGTTTCAAATAAAATTATATCAAACATTTAATATTTATCTAACTTCGTAAATGCGAAAATCATTTATGATAAATAGTTTCCAGCAGTAAAATCCAACTTCATTCTCGCTCACTCGTTCGATAAATGATGCGAACTAGTAATGTGAAAATTTACTCATTTAATTTAAACATTAATATCGATAGTCGCGAACCCATCACTACTTTTAATCTCAAATCAGGCTTAAGATTACTTTTATAAATGAGTGAATGCACTTTTAACAGCAATTTATACGTCTTTCCAGTTTCATAAGCCAATGTGGAAGCGGTCCGCATAAAACATATCAGTATTGAAATCGCATAAATTATTGCATAGATAACGATTATTCGATTAAATGTTACCATATCTCCAAACAGTCCCGTATACAATACGAGACAAATGATCGTAGACAATAACACGTAGATTATGAACGCAAACTTTGACCAATAATTTTGATTATAGTCATCGATTTCCGCGTAGATTTTATTCAATCGAACAATAACCGTATGTATGATCGAGTGGTTTGGCTTACTTATGCCAATTTTCGAGTTAAGATCGCGGATTTTTAATTTTAAATAATAGCAAATCAGGTAAAAATAGGTGACTTGCCACGCAAGTGCATTCCCAAATACGCTTAACCCGTAAACGAAAAACATTGTCCAGGGAAGTGTATAGACTAAAACTGGAATAATACTGCTATTGTATAATATGGGAACGAGATTAAGAATAAAGGCGAAAAATGGGATAATTATATTCGTATTGAATGAAATAAATTTGAACAACTTTCTCGATTTTTTGATTATTAAAAGCATTATTTTTGGTAGGTTGATACCAACCGATTTCGGTGAAACAAATCCGGCCATCATTTCGAATATTTTCATATATGACGGCCAAATATTATTCTTGTAATTCCGGTAATGAATAGATTGACATAGGATTGCAAACAAATAACATAAAAGTAGGCACGGGTTATACTGATATCGTATATTTAAAAAGTAAGAGAAGTCTCCAATTTTAACAAAAAAATCTGCGTTCTCTTGTTTCGTTAAAATGGAAATCAATGATCGAATGCATAATATTACAATAATGATAAGTTTTATAATAGGATTAGAATAGATTCGATTTCGCTTAGCATTACCAATCGTAAACTGCCACAAACCTATCTCATAGAAATGATTACCACTGTTTTTGATCATCAAATTAGACGGCAGTGGTTTGCCCATGGCTAATGGATAGTCTTTTTTATACATATCTAAACCAATTTTCAAAAGAAAATTATACAATTTGAGAGAAAAAATTAAAACTTTATATTGGTGTTTATCTTTAATTGGTATGATTTCGTTCCACACGGACAAACTGTATTGTTGTGAACTTTCCAACTTGAATCTTTCACAATTACATGGCAAACAATGTGTAATTTAACTTATTAAAATGATAAAGAAAATCAATGACATTATAGATGCTTTAATTATTCCCATACGTCTAGTTATCTGGAACTGCTTCTATCAAATTATTAATCCTCTTTAACGCGGATAAAAGTGAAGAATCTTTACTATCAGACGTAAGGTAACTCATGCAGCATTGATGTATGACGTATTATCCCGAAATTTAACACGTTGTAATGCTATAGTCGACTATCGTTTAGGGTATTTATGATGAAATAATAAAATCGATTTATAATATCTTAGCATAAAAGTATTGGTTAACATGCAAATAAATTTCCAATACTCTTTATCTGTTAAATATTAGTTTATTGAGTGGGACGCAATTGTTGGTACCGCTTGAACTCTGGCATTTTGTTGTAAGCTATTATTAAGATCAATTTGTAATAATAGGTAACTTTTATTTTTTGAAAAGAATTTTTTATTGTTAAGTTTAAAATAATAAATTATCTATAATTATTTTTATTTTACGACCTTTTTATATATCGTATGGTATTTTCATAGAGATTAATATGAAATATTATGAATCTTTTATATTTTTGACGTTTTATAGTAGTTTACTTTCAACACTTAATACGCAATTCATCGATTCAAAGGGTAAATGTACTATTGTAAAAATTATGGGTAAATGATAATACTGTTAAACTCAACAATGAAAATTATATTTTTGTTAATTTAGTTTTAATTTAGGGTTAGGACTACGTTCAGGATATTTTAATTTGGTGGTGCAATGTCTTAAAATACTAGTCGCCTAACAGTGTGACTTAGGTCGGAGGGGTGGAACTGACGCGTAAAGGAGGAGCTTATTTATGTCAATCAATCAGCATTCAGAAAAAGTTTTCATTTGGGCATGACCGAACCATGCTTGCATGCTGCGGTTACGCCCTTTACTACTTAAGATTATTGTGTAGCGGAAGAAATGTTTGATGCTCAACAATAAAACAATATAAAAGTTTAACGGATATATTCAACGATAAATAATATAAAATGTAATACGGGCTATAATAGCAATATAGCTGAATGTTTTGAGCGATTAAAGAAATAAACAAGAGTGGAACACACATAAGATGGCATATTGAATCCTGATCTGGTAGAGGGATTGTATGGTAGAGGTATTGTCTATTATTTGGAAAATGTTTGATATCGTGTAATGGGTGGGATCACGGGAATGGGAAGTTTGGTATTAGGGTCAAGGGGTAGACACACAGACATATCAATCATATAATGTCAAATTATCAATATGCCATAAAAATGTTTTTATACCCGCGAAGCAGGTTTCTTACTAGTATTATTTAAGAAAATGAAAAATGTATAAGACGGAGACTAACAATTAATGTATATTTATATGATATTTTAATGTAATGAACAGATGTTTCGAATAAAATAAAAAAATGTAATTCAAAACTAGTTTGTCTTAAGGTATATATAAATAGAATCAATCGTTTTCGGCTCTAAGAGATGTATTACCCCGTAATCATTAATTTTGCTTCAGTACAAGTTTTTCAATTTATATTACATTTCAATTTCAATTAAAGAAATGCATTTAATTAAATTGCATTTCATTTCAAATTGCGGGCACATTCACAAATGGCTCACGTTATCGCAACTCGAAGCCAGTTTTTAAACATTGATTGCAATACTGCATATCTTTTATTTAAATAACTTTGTCACTTTGTTATTATTAGACAAACGGACAATGATACGAGTAGTAAGAGAATGTATGGTTTTGACGATCCATTGAGCATAGAAATACATACATCGCAAAAACCATGCACCATGAGATCGTCAAAACCATACATTCTCTTACTACAGATACGCACGGACAGAGGGAACTTTATACAGCCCTTGTCAAATCCGTAAGCCAGAGATAAAAATTAATTTAAATAAATTGAAGATTAAAAGAGGATCTCCCAACTTCCATAGGGGATCGGCCCCATTTTTTGATTAAATTGAGAATTATTTCTAAAATAGAGGACATTTTTCTAAGCATTTTGGCTGAAGACGAATTTTAAAAAATTCACCAGGGAGCGCTCAATAATTAAAAAACTTTTTAAAAAAAATAATTAATTTCTTCTAAACGAATAAAGATAACAAGATCGTTTTTACATTAAAATTTAGATAAAATTATCTTATTTCAAAATATAATTTTTATAATTTTTTAAAAAAATGTTTTTGATTATTTTTTAATTTTTGAAAGTTTTAAAATTTATTTAGTGAGTGTTCCCGAAGAGGCTCACAACATAAACTGGGGTAAATCTTGTAGCTCTTTAAGAGTAGATAATTATCAAAAAAATGTTTGTTCCAAAAAGTGAAGGGAAAGTTGTCAAATTTAACAAAAACATATAGTCTAGACAAATCTTAACTTAAATAAAAAGTAGTAAGTAGTATGGTTAGATCTCGTTTCAAAGCCTTTGGCGCAACAAAATCCAAAAGAAATATTTATGTAAATTTATCAATAAAGCACATTGGTTAATTGTTTAAGGGATTTAATTATGAACATTTATAATATTATGGACATGAATTACGTCAAAAAATTCAAATTTCTAGAAAAATGATCTAACTAACCTCTATGCAATTAATATAATTTAAAATAATTAAAACAAAAGAAAATACATATATTTGCTATAAAAAATTACGAAAAAACTGATAACTTTATTTTTCTAGAAATTTGAATTTTTTGACGTAATTCATGTCCATAATATTATAAATACGAAAATATTTATGAAAATTAAATTTTAATAAGAAGTCTAGTCATGTAAAATTTAACACATTGTTTTCACCAGGTGGTTCAAGTTAGTGGAACCCCTCTTGAAAAAAAGGATGGAAAAACTGTTTCAATAGCTCAATATGAACATCCCACTTGGCAGCTACATCTATGGATTCAGATCAAAGAAAGGAACGCAACTAGAAGGGTTTCGAGGTGCCAGTCACAACGTATATTTTTGCATGTGTGAAAACACTTCAATATACCCTTCAACATCTATGTCATTTAATTCAGCTCAAATAACGAAATTAAATGAGTGATAACTCGAGGAGGTGCGCTTCCACTCTTAGAAGAGCAGAAAAAACTTATATAAACCCATAGACACCTATTTAATGCTATTCAGTTCAAAAAACAGCTAACTAAGGGATCAGTCTATGGGTGGGCACCTTCTTGAAACTGGTTGAGAGGTAGGGAGGTGAAGTGCATGGAATGAGATGGTGAGGTCCGGAATTACTGGGTAAAGTTCGGTATTAGCGGTTGGTGTCCGTAATGTACTTGTAAAGTCCGGAATGTGAGGTGGGTTAGGGACTGGCAGGGTGGGTCCGGATTGAAAATTTCCGTTGACACATATTTCACTTAACTAAGTTCAAAGAGGTGTCACGTGATAGGGTGGACAACTAGGTTCAAGTATCTAGGAAACTAAGCCTTGGCACAGAAACATCTTTTGTGTTGGGCAAACTCCTGATTCATTTTATCAAAACGTGAACCATATACGGCCTTAATTCTAGTTGTTTATAATTTACATATCAAAATAAAGCAGATAATCTAATCTTTAAGAAATAGTGGTTTTTAAAATTTATGGTTTATGTATTTTTAAAATATTGCAACAAAAATAAGTGTGATTTTGAATTTTTAGCTCACTTATTTATATAAAAGTCGAGCTTATGGATTCGACCATATCTGTCCGTCTGTTTGTCTGTCCGTGACGGTGTATGCACTAGCTCAGAAACGTGATGTGCGTAACTATGTCTAACATATACAGACGACACAACTTAGGGGTTATCGAAACCTATCCACAGTGTTAACAATTCGAGACAAATATTTGAAGACAAATAAGCAATTGAAGTCGCAGTTGTAGTATACTTATCGCAAAAAAAATATTTTTATTTTTATTATCAGTTTTTAATACAAACTTTTTAAAAACAATAAACATTCAACATTATTTGATTTAAAATTATAACTTTATCACTTTAAATAAGTTTTTTGATCCAAACTGAATGACGCGTAGAGCTAAAATGTTCAAAAGATAATCGAAAATGAGTGAAACGGTAGAGTAACTACAAAACATTCACTGTACGGTACAGAAATGGATTAAAAAAATTGGATTTACAGGTATTAAAAAGATAGTAAACAATGCGGTAATGGATTGTTAGGGGATTGGAAAAATTACATATTTTAAATAACTCTTTCAAACATTAAGTTTGTAAATACGCTATCGTCTTTCAATGCCGACAACTATTCTTTTTGCAGCCAAAAGTCTGCGCCCTTTTTCGAATTTCAACGGTACGTCGGTGTTCTGTGTGCGTATAAACCGAAACTTATATATTATATTAACGAGAGCTATTTTCGCTTCGAGTAAAGCGAATCGCATTCCAATGCAATTTCGAGGACCAGTTCCGAACGGTAAATATGTGTACGGTTTAAGGGATAATCGGTTTTCGGGCATAAACCGTTCGGGAATAAACTCATTTGGATTAAAATAATTTTCAGGGTTATAATGTATTGCATAGACGGGTATTTCAACGATTGAATCTTTTGTAACAGTGATTCCAGTGTCACCCAACACAATGTCTTCCATCGCCTGTCGCTCCAATCGCAGCACTGGTGGATATTTTCGTAGAGTTTCGGAGAAAACGGAGTCTAAATATGATAAACTGGATATTGTCTCGTAACTAATGGTACCATTACCGCTGTATACGGGTTTAATTTCTTCATATAGTTTTTCCTGGACATTGGGATGCAATGCGAGCTCATAAGTGAGAAAAGAAAGTGTTGTGGCTGTTGTTTCGTATCCGGCAATGAAAAATAGGAAACTCTGGGCCAATATTTCGTCTTCGGTTAACTTCTTTTCGATAACATTACTTAACGCATTAGTATTCGCTTTGATTTCATCTTTGCCTTCATTTAAGTGATTGGAAGCTAATTCATCGCTTTCCTTGTAAACGTCATCATTTCTCTCCACATCCATCAACAATTGAAAAAAGTCATTATGCTTTTCATTATTGAGTTTTCGATGTTTAAGCAAATGTCTGCCAACGTTAAGAAAAAAAGTAGAATTATTGGTTCGAACCACTAGTGGTCTTAATTTATTGCCCAAAAATGTGGGCAACGATAATAATAGAAGAATTTTCCAAAATTTCATTTTAAAAAATTCTGTCGCATTTCTAGTAAACTCGTTGTTAGGATCTTTGTGAGTATTAGTGGTTGTTCCAAATGCACACTTCGCGATCACATCCATAGTGTAAGCTCCGTGAAACTTCTTTACCTCTATCTCACTGTTATTCTTGGCGTACTGGTCTAAACTGGCCATAAAGTCATCGGAGCACTCATTAATCAATGAATACATTTTCTTTAACTTTCCACTGGTAAACGCTGGACTAGAGATCGCACGAATGCGTTTCCAGTCGTCGTTGCGTGAAAAGAACATACTCTTATTTAATACTGGATTCGCGAGTCGAGCGATGCGTCGATTGCGAAATATGGCAAAATCTTTTACGAGGACTTGTTTAATAAGATCTGGATCGGCTACAGATAGCACTGGATTCTCGCCGAAGTATAATCTGTAAGTCAAATAAATTAATATTTCTCGAAATTTGATTCTTCAAAAAAAACTTGAAATAAAAACATTGAGTTCTAGTTATTGACTGACTTAATAAACACTATCGAGACAATATAAACTTACCCAAAAATGTTGCCATACTTTCGATGCCAATCCAGTTCTACTTCAGGCATTGTTCTTAAAAAATATGAGTGTAAATTACCAAATAATGGAAAAGGCTTCGGTCCGGATATGCCTTTCTTGGACCAAAACTTAAATTTATGAACCTTCACATAGCTATAAAAAAATTCAACAATTTTATTAAATATAAAACTTTAGTAAGTTTATAAAAGTTTTATTGTATAAACAGCTTACATGTATGACACTATTGCAATCAAGCAAGAACTGGCAATTAAATACCATTGAAGAGAAAATTCCAAGAAATTAATCATTTTAACTAATATTTAATAATTTTAACTTATTATTATATTCCAATTCGAAGTTGAGTGCGTAAATAATTTAAGCGTCGTTTACTCCACTATTTTTATACTATTTTCGCTTTGAATTAGTTAGATAGTAGCTATCGTTAATTCCGCTGTGGTAATCAGTTTTTTCTAACATCTACAAGAATCAGTTACAATATCATAAAAATTATTTACATTAGTAAATCATGCATCAAGAACGAGTGTCTTTTTGGAAAGTTTCGATTCCACTTTTTTAATGTCGCTAAATTTTAAAATAAACATTAGTTGTGCATAACGTTAGAATAACTTTTTTGTTTTGACAAATTTAACGAAATAAAACAACAAATTTATAATAGTGCGTTGTATTATTATTTTTAAAACACAAAATTTTTATATAAAAATTATAATTTATTAGAATCCTCTTCATATAAAGTTTTAACACCTTCTCTTATTCACTGCACTCAATAATATAACTACAAATTATCACACAAAGTACTAATAACAGGATAAAAACATAATAGAAGTGTTGTCAATGTTACAAAAATATTCTGACGCAACGTTATAGAGAGTTAAGTGCAATAGTTATTTATTTTGAAATATAATTTTAGGATTGTTTTTTGATGCTTATTTTATTAAAGCGATTTCTAATTAAGGCAAATAACTGTTATTAGCATAGCGTCATATAATTCTAATTTTATCACTGTTTTGTAAGAAATTTACTGAAAAACAATGATTAAACAAAAAATCGTTAAATTAGTATTTTTAGCGATTCACATCTATCGACGGCGTTCTAGAGATGAAAGATTAGTGCCAGAGATGAGCGGCGCCATTCCAGTTTTGCCTGTCTACTGCAAGTAACGGAGACAGAGCGCTTGTTTAAAAGTTGTAATGTTTGTTAGATATGCATTAAACTATTCATTTTCGAAAAGCTTCAAAACTGTTTATAACACGCTTAAAAATTTAAGCGATTGCATTAAATTCGAGTGAAAACTGGAAAGGGGAAAACCATCTCTGATTATGCGTCCTAACCTAAAGGCTAGTCTGAACTACAATGTTTTTTTCGCAAACTTAGTCTAGAACCTATTTATTATGATAGGCGGTCTAACTTCTATGCACTATGACGTGGTTTTTATTTTTAAAAATTTATAATTTTAATACCTATAGTGCTAAAAAACAGCGTCGAAACGATTAAAAAATAACTTTACCTAACAATTATTAATTACAATAAAATGTTTCTTAATAAGTTTTGAAAACAAAAAAATTTTCATAGCATAAATCCTAAGCTTGAAAATAGAGATTTTATGAAGCGTAAGCCTATCATTATTTCTAACCTTCATCCTAAATTCACATCTCAAAAGCGTTCATAACTTGAATTATGCAATCAGACGAATACTTGCGTAAGAAATCATTTTAGCACATTAATGAACATGTGTGATGAAATAGAAGCTTAAAGTTGGTTGTATGGAATAGCTTTTTAATGATAAGGAGTAACAGTTAAATGACTAATATATATAACAATAAAGATAACAAAAATTCTATTTAAGACATAAATCCTAAATTGAATTAAAATAACATTATTAATGTTTTTTAAAAAGCGATTTTTATTTATTGTTTACTACTACACGAACTGCATTTATTAAAGGAACACCATTATCTGTATTAAATCTACCATGAAAATAGAATGAAATTCTTCATTGTTTAGTTTAACGATGCGAGATTTCAGGAAATCAATTGATGAAGAACGATGGATTCTTTTTGCTAAATCCTCAATAGTAAGCACCTTTATTTTTATTTGTAATGTTAATTTAAGTTATTAAAAAATAATATTATTAAATTATGTATAAAAAAATTTAAAATTAACTAATTGAAACAAAAAATTAAATTGAATAGTAAGACCCCTCCTGCCTCTAGTGCCTCAAAAACCACTAAATGATAATATCTAAATGGAAAAACTGCATCAATTTTTCTATTATTCTATAATTAATTACCGGTATAACTAATGAACAATATTATGTTATTTCATTAAAAATTAAATATAAAAGTAAAAAGAAAAAGTATCTTACTGAATAGTTGCCGATAAATTAAATGCGTATTTTACATGCTTATCAAAGAGCACCAAATAAAAAATACTGCCTTAATACTAAAAGTTATATTTATTAAAATATATAGTTATAATTAAATTTAAACACATTTTAGGCAATATAATTTTAATTAAAAGAAATCTTAATTTTTTGGTACAATAAAAGAGAATTTTGAAACTTCCTAATTAAAAGTTAAAGAAAGACATAAGTTAGATAACTAGATAGTTCAGTAAGTTAGCCGTAGAATTTTTATCTGCCATAGCCATATCCACCATATCCACCATAACCACCACCATATCCACCGTATCCGCCATAACCACCATATCCACCATAGCCACCATAGCTATAACAAATTAATAACGATTTTAAATTATAATTTGAAGTAATTACTACTATTTATATTAGCGAATTAAATGCAACAAAAGTTTTAACGCTTAATTTATGTGAATGTTTAGCCTATTCAATACACAATAGAAAAAGCATAATGGAAAAACTTACCGCAAGTATCCAGCGCTGGCTTGCGATACAACAGCCAAAAACATGATTAACGCCAAAACAAAGAACAAGAGCGAATTCATTTTCAGTTAAATGTAAATTTAAAGCTTAATAGCTATAAGTTATTATTTTAAAACAACAGAATCAGATACTATTGGTGAGATAATGCAATTTTGCGATCTATTATATATTAAAATTTTGACGGGAAACGTGAATCCGGTTTGCGATCATAAATTTTAGACATTTTGATTTACTTTTAAATTGAGGGCGAAAACCGAAATTAACAGGACTAATATTGCATGAGACACAGGAAAAAACGTTAAATTTAAATGGAAAATTGTTAAAAATGATGGTACTATTTATTTATGCTCTATAATTACACATTGCAATTTTAGTATTTTAAAGCTATTTTTGACTTAAATTTATATAGTTTTTCGCATGAAATTCAAGCGATATTGTTTAATAAATGTTAAAAATTAGAAGTTTAAATGTTATTCTAGAAAATGGTTTAAATAAATTAAATAGGTATGGCTTATTAAAGATATACAAGAAATTACCGGTTACTTACGATTAGTTCTTTATATACTTCGTTTTTGTGAGCAAGAAATTGCTTTATACACTTACATTTAAATCACCCTTTTATATTTATTATAATGTTTGCAATTGTATCGCTTTATATAATGCTCGTCGTTATAAGACCGATGGTTACCGGTAATGAGTCATGAGTCGAAGTTTTGAGTGGGGTCACGTTTTCGAGATTTCACTGGGAATATATTTGAAAAGAATTTTTCGAAAAATTTTTGGGGCAACGTTCAAGCTATTGCCGTTGAGTTTTTGAATGATCTAAATTTTTTAAAAATCTATCACTAGAATTTTTCCAACGATTTCCCAAACGATTTTTATTTTTAACGATAATTTATAAACTATTTTGCACCTTATTTCTAACAATTTTCAAGGCCTTAGTAATTGTTTAAAATTATAGCTGCAAAGTTGCTTTTAATACCGATAATTACCGGCATAATCTAATTTATAATTTATAAACGCTTGTAAAAAACATGCACGGAACTGAATCAGAGTAAACCGGTATGAAAACTTATAATAAAATACTCTAAATATTGAAGCGCGAGTTTTGGCATAACACCTAATTTTCCAAAACTTAAACCTCTAAACCTCAAATTTTTACTATTGCCTATTTTCTTAATATAAATTAGAGACATATAAAAATTTTTTACGATAATAATATATTCACGCGTATTTTGATGCATAATTTGTAATTGCAATTAGATTATTAGTTAAAGAGATTTTTTATCTGACTTTTTAGACAGATATATGGATTTGGGAATGTCCGTCCGTCCGTCTGTCTGTCTGTCCGTCCGTCCGTCCGTCCGTCCGTCCGTCCGTCTGTCTGTCAGTCAGTCAGT
>JAQIXJ010003331.1:0-13071 GCA_034700185.1 Phthiracarus laevigatus
CACTCGAGTGTCTGGCTCTAAGCTAATAAGTTCACTGTAAATGTGAATAATTTTTGTTGTATTTAAAGTTAATAAAAATATTAATATGAATTATAACAACAAAGTTAAAAAATACTCAGAACTATTATATGAAAATGGTGGTCAATGTGCTATAAATTACTCTAGAAAATTAGAAAATATACGTAAAAAAATTGCCAAAATTGAAGAACAGTTAAATTTTAATGAAAAATGTTTGAAAGAAAATATATTTACAAAATCTACTCAACTAAAAAACTATGAAAATTCATTTATATCTGAAACTGTACGCAAAAAATTTAGCAGAAAATTAATGAATGGTCGGGTAAATATATGTAAAAATAAACTTATTCAATTTAAAAAACGTGAGTCTTATTTTATAGACTACATCCAAAAAACATTTAAAAATATATATTTAAAAATTAATATTGAAACTATTAAAAGAGCTAATCATGTAAAATATAAAGAAAAAGCTCGACTTGTTTCTAAGTTTAAAAAATAGAAATTATTAAAAATAATAATTGTAAAAATATTTTTGACAATGACTGGGTAGTTAATCTTTCGAATAGACAACTATCTAATGTTGAACTTTATGTTCTTAAGTTAGGTCCTAAATTTCAAGTTTTACCCAGCAGAATACCAGTAAGAAAAATTATTTCTAGCATTGAAAATGCTTTAATCATTAACAATGAACCTGATAATCTTAAAAATGATATCAGAAATAGAATTGTTTGTACGCTAAAAAATAACTATCGTTTAAAGTCGAATATTAATAAAATGCATTATAAAGCCATAAACTCATTAAAAAACGATCATAGTATTGTTATAACCCAATCTGATAAAGGTAATAAAACAGTAGTTTTAAATAAATTAGACTATATTAATCGTATAGAAGATTGCCTTAAAGATGATAATATTTATGAATTAGTTAATAAAATTAATATTAATGCAATATCTAATAACATTAAAAGAATTTTAAAAATACATTTGAACAATAAAATTATAGATAAATATTTATACATGAGCATAATTCCTTATAATTTTAGCATTCCAACTATTTACGGTTTAATAAAATTACATAAGCCTAACAATCCGTGTAGGCTTATATTACCATTTTGTACGCATCCTGCTTATAGGCTATCAAAATTTTTGGATGGTATAATAAAACCTTTGTTTATTAATTCTCCTTATACCTTAAAAAATTCTTATGAATTTGTAGAGCAAATTCAAAATATTAAACTAAACAATAATGAAATTTTAGTATCTTTTGATGTTGTAAATTTATTTACTAACATTAACTATAAATTCGCATTAGACATTGTCTATAATAAACTTGTCAATGATTCGAAACTTTTATACAGAACAAATTTACAGCCAAAAGATATTTTAGAATTATTAAATCTTTGCTTACAAAATTCAATTTTTCAGTTTAACAACAAATATTACAAACAGATATATGGTTTAGCAATGGGTTGCCCACTATCTCCTACTATTGCTGAATGCATTATGCAATTTATATTTTATAAAAGTTTTTATGAATTCAAAAATTTTCCAAAATTTATTAGATGGTTCGTGGATGATTCATTTTGCATAATAGAACAAAATAATGTTGAAACTTTCCTAAACTATTTGAATAATATAGATAAAGATTTAAATAAGATAAAATTTACAGTCGAAATTGAAAATAATAATACAATCCCTTTTTTAGATGTTTTAGTTACTAAAACAAATAACAAATTAGTCTGTTCTGTATATAAAAAACCTACAAACTCAAACCGCTATCTCAATTATTTATCTAATAACCCTAAAACCCAAAAAATTTCAGTAATAAAATCTTTAGCTGAAAGAATATTTAAAATTTCTAAAGATTCTTTGTATATTGATAAAGAGTTAGAGAATTTAAAAAACATTTTATTATTAAATAATTATCCTTTGCCTATAATAAATAATACGTTTAGATTATTGAAAACTAAGTTTAATAATAATACACTAACTTCAAAAATAATTAAACAATGTCATAATAAATATGTTGTAATGCCTTATTATCCTAAAATAAGCGAAAAAATTCAACACATTCTATATAAACATGATTATAAAGTTTCATATAATAGTTTGTATAACTTAAGTAATTTACTAAATTGTAATAAACCTAAAAGTTTTTCATCTGTTGTTTACCATATAAAATGTAAAAATTGTGATTCTATTTATGTTGGGGAAACCAAAAGATCATTAGAAACTCGATTACTTGAACATAAAAATGCTATAAAATATTCGTATGCCCATTCTAATGTTGCTGATCATATTTCTGAATATAATCACGACATCGATTGGCTAAATCCAAAAATTAGTTGCTTTGAAAAAACTAATTTTAAAAGAAAATTTATTGAAAGTTTTGATATAAAATGTTTTGACTTTCATAATCAAAATTTAATGAATAAACATAAATCCTCAATTTCAATTCCAAATCAATACTCTGCATTATTTTAATCATATTACCAGCCTTCGGGCTGGTAAATATGAGCTGTAACGTCAAAAATATTTATAATGAAAACTTATGTATATAATGGTAAATACATATTTTTGTAATTTTATTCTTATATTGTTTATACTTTTAAAGTTTGAATCATCTTTTTGGTAATTTAAGCCATTGATAATGATTACTGTAAAGTAATCGAAACACTCGAGTGTCTGGCTCTAAGCTAATAAGTTCACTGTAAATGTGAATAATTTTTGTTGTATTTAAAGTTAATAAAATATTAATATGAATTCTAACAACAAAGTTAAAAAATACTCATAATAAAATCTATTAATCAAAAAACAAATTAAAGCATAAAAGAATGAATTTTTATCTTTATTTACAAATATTACAATCAATTTATTTGTTTCAATTATATATCAGTTAAATATAAAATAAGTTAAATATTTCAAAACCACAACTTGAGTCATGTTAATAAAAAAATCACATTATCTACAACGGAAAAAAACCCATTAAATATTATCGAAACTATTTGATAGAGTTGTCGCACAACATGTGCACGATATCATCGACCAATTGGTCGCTATTTCTCCGCTGAACAGTAACTTCCTTGTAATCGGTTGATTCGCGCAACTCTTCCACGAGTTGTGCGTTACGTTGTAAGGGAATAGTGGCGACGATGCACAGTGAGTCACGGCACAGTTTGTGCTTCGATTCACTTAACTGTTTAATGGCGCGTCGAAACATATCACTAATCATTTCCATTTTTCCGATTTCGTCGATTATTAGTATAGTTTTGCTATTTGTTTGTTCCACAAAACCAATAGTCTGCGCGATAATCGGCAAAGCAATTGATTCAAACGATTTCACATCTACACTATATTTGCCCACTTTTGGTGCTTTTTTGCCGGAATTATCGACTCGTGATAAAATCTGACGGTTTGATGGATTGCTGATATCAATTACATCGAAACCGATTCGTTCATTACCTGTTCGTTTAAATTAAAAAATTATTTTAATTACCATTAAACTGCGATCGCATTATCACGCGTTTTAATTTAGATTAAATGTTTCCTATTAATTTTGACGGTAAAGTTACTGTAATTATATCTGTTTTGATTGAATTGGAATTCGAAATATTTTAAAAATAAGGATAAAATTGCAAACTAATAGGAAAAATATAGGAAAGCTGTTTTTAGAAAATTTGTCGCTTTCATAATAATTTACGTAAGCGTTATGTAATTTAAAATTTAATGCAAATAAACATGCATTGAATCATTTAGATAATGTTGCATAATATTAGCAATGTTTACGAAATTGTGGGGATATTTGCACAATGGGTTAGCATTACAATCTGGTTATGCGAAACGCGTTTGGGGTTCAGTATGGGTTATATTCAAGGATAGCGAAACCTTGAGAACCTGATTAATTTATGCCACAATTTTTCGTAAACAAAATTTGTCGATTCACACACAATAGAGTGGTTAACGCATAAATGTATTCGACTTCCTTTTAAGATATGATAATTATTTTCAACTATTGTTATTACAATTTGGATAGAATTTAAATATAGAAAATTTTTTTAAAAAATAAAATTGATTAAAATAATGTGAACGAGCGTTTAATTACGTTGCAAATCTGGATGCGTGATAATTATTTAATAATTTACATTACAGATTCTTATTTTACTGTATTCACAATTTTTTATTAATCGTCAAATGTTTGTTAGTATTTTATGAGATAAAATTTTATCGCATAAGACTAAAAGCATTAGGCGTATAAAAATACGATTTACTAGCATACCTAATCTTACTTCTTCGGTATAGAAACCATACACATTAATATTAGCACTGAATTCAGTTTTAATGCGATTCGCAATACGTTTAATTAGCGTTGTTTTACCAACCGCTGGCGCACCACTTATTAGTATATTACTGGCAGATGACATTCAATTTAGTAAACACAAAATGAAAACACACTTTCGTTTTATATTGACTGTATCTGTTAAAGGGATCGTATACTAATATACAGTTGAATGTTGTTGACAACAAAACACGTACAGCATTGAGCGCTATTAATGCTATGCATGTGTATAGCATCACGTACACCAAAATAGATCGCGTACTGTAACTGTTCCAACTATTACCTGATACTGACTCGTGAGTGCGTGTAACTATACATTCGTTTTCTCGATTTAGTTCAATGATTTTGTTATGCATGACTCGTTACTCAATCGGAATAAGATAACATAAAGTTTATGTCTGTATTCTGATAACGAAAATATATGACTTTTTGCACGTACAGTACATAACCCCCTAATAAATTTTAACATTCATTAGATTTAATATTGCTTTGTCCCATACAGCACTCTATTGTATACATGTATTATCACAGGTTGTAAATAAATCCAATAAATACAAACAATAATTGAATGCAGTGATAAACGCTTTTTGTAATAATAGCGTAGTGATGTCAGTAAAAAAGCTTTATTGCGCATAATCAGTCACTATCATTGAGTGACGTAATCTTAGAGCTATTGTATTTTAATATAGTATTTATAAATAAAAACCATTATCACATATAAAACATCATTTTAATGAGAACAGGCAGACCTAAAGGTCCAAAAATTAGCTTCAAATCTCGAGAAAATGAGCAAAAAATTTATACTTAAAGCAAAAAAAAATGAGAAACATGCGTCTATATATATAAAGTAAGTAATTATGTTAATTGTTCAAATACAATAAAGCGAATGTGTTCAGGAAGAATGAGATTTCATTATCGAGCCATAAAAAAATTAATAAAAAATTTGAAACTCATTGAAATTTCACGTGAAACATGCAAGCCTTAATGAGTTTTATATTTGATAATATTTATGATCATTTTCTCAATTCCTAATAAAAAAGATTAGGATATTTCGGTTTGGTACAATACATTTATTCGTCGATAACAAATTCGGTAATCCTATCGATTTATATTAAATTATTTATTTTTGATAAAAATTAAATTAATATTTGTCATATTGATCATTTCATTGTTTTAATGAGGGAACCTAAGTCTTTTTCTTTTAATAAGCTTTAATAGAATGAAAATAAAAGAAAAAGATTATGGAAATAATTACTATGTATTATCATTAGGGAACTGATTTTCCGGGACTATAAACTGGTTAAACTGGGAGGGAAACGGGAACAAAAATTAACCAAAAGCGGGAATAGGATTCGGGAATTAAAATTTATTGTTATTGCTAAAAATTCAAAAAATTACAAAATAATGGATTGGATATTATCCATCTATTTTATATAAAACTATATTCACCAAACTTAACTGTGCATCAAGCTTAAAAATGCAATATTTAAACGTATCACGAACTCAATGTTTATTAAACTAATGATAATTCTAAACTAAGCATTTTTGACAATTTGAAATCGATTTAACTTTTGAAACTATTTTCTTATACCTATAACAATTTATGCCCTAATTTCATCAATTTTGAATACTTTTATAAGACAATTGTTATATTAATTAAAAAATTGTTACTAAAATTAGAAACAAACGGGAACTTTAAATAATTTAGTGTTGTTAGCATCCGGGATTGTTTCACTATTTTGTCAAAACCGGGATAAACCTGCAAAAATAAAACAACTTTTAATTAATTAATTATATTTATTTGAAGTTACCATATTAATTTCACGTTTATAAATTGAACGAAAAATAACCGGATTTTCCAAAAAAAATCCTATCCTAAGTTATCATATTTGGCTAAAAAATTGTTTTGTGATTTGAAATTTTAATGAATTTTTGTTGAAAACTCTTATTTCGGTGATTTCATTCGCAAAGTAAAAATTTGAGTTTTTCTATTAAATAAACTATACCTTGTAAGCTTTAATATTTGTTCAATAAATATTTATATTCACGTTAATCGAGTTTTAAACTAACAAAACATTGTTTGGTTCCAACCAAAATATCTTGGGCTTGCTAATGAACTAACACTAATCATAAAAAACAAATTTTATTAATAAAACCCGAAAATTGTGAGTAAGTTTAATTATAAATTTATTGCCCAAATTTGGATGTATTGAGCCCTAATTATATTAAATGAAATTATTATAAATTTCTTAGCTAGAAATTTCATAAAAGTTCGAAAAAAGTTCAACTAATAAATTTATTATACGAATCGCTTAGTGGTGAAGTGTACCGATATTTATTTCAGAATGACTAGATAAATCTAACGTTTACCATATTATTGTGTCATAGCTTTTGCGTAATTTACTCTTCGCTTACTCAAATTTTAATACTGCAATTCATATTTATTGATAGTATAATGAAGTTTAAAAGTTAAAACAGTTGCATATTAAGTCTAACAATTTTTAAAAAAATAATCATTACACCACAAACAATGTTTCGTGCAGTTTCATATAGTTTTGATGCTACCAATGAATTTGATTTTCCCCGGCAATTAAATGCTAACGATTTGCGCGATAAATCTGAGGAGCGGACTGAAGATAAAGGAAGACTAAAATTTATTAAATGTTATGCTAAAAATAAAAATAATAAAAATGAAAATCGAACTAATACTGTACTGATGCTATTTCTCTTATATAATATTATTTTATTTATTATATTTTTGATGTTGCAAAACTAGGCTAAAGATTTAAATAATGAAGTCAGTATCACTGACCATTTATTACCGTTGGGAGAATTGTGCGCTAAATTCCAAACAAATTCGGATAGAGGTCTGTCTGTGGCCGAAGCAACCACAAGACTGAAACGCGATGGCCCTAATGAATTCTCACCGCCCAAACAAACGCCACAAATATTACTATTTCTTAAGGAAATGAGTGGTGGTTTCGCGTTACTGTTATGGCTTTCATCGATTGCATGCTTTATAGCGTATGCAATTGAGAAAGTTAATCTTGATGTATGTATGATTTTAATTGATATAATATTTAAACAATCCCTTAAAGTTATACATTTTCGAATATATACAAAAAATTGATAAAAACCAATTATATTAATTTGACTTAACCAATTCAAATCATTATAACATAAATTTACTTTTATGTCATAACATTTGACGTTTTATTTTTCAGTATTATTTAGGAATAATATTAGCATTGGTTGTGATCATAACCGGATCATTTTCCTACGTCCAACAATTAAGTAGCTCGAAAACATTCGACTCGTTTAAAAAAATGATTCCACCGGTAAAACTTTAATATTTTTAATAAATTTAATAATTTAATAATTTAATAAAAGCATTAAATCAACTTTTTTAAATACCGTTCACAATATATTTTTTTAAATTTCAAGTTTTGTGAAGATTTTAAGAAAATTAAAAATTAGTTTCGCGTTTAATAAAGGCTAAATATTAAATAAAATATAAATGATTTCTAATCGATTTATACTTTTAGCAAACATGCGTAATTCGCGAAGGAAGCAAAAAAATGATAGCCGCCAGTGAATTAGTTAGCGGTGATTTAGTTATATGCAAAAGTGGGGAACGGGTTCCTGCAGACATCCGTATAATTAGATGCGAGGGTATGAAAGTAGATAACTCTTCGTTAACTGGTGAATCAGACCCCCTTTTGCGAAGCCCTGAAGCTGGACATGAGTTGCCACTGGAAGCAAAAAATTTAGCTTTCTTTTCCACTAATTGTGTAGACGGCAGTGGTTATGGCATTGTCATAGCGACTGGTGATCGAACTGTAATGGGAAGTATCGCTAAATTAGTTTCTAATATTAAAAATGAGAAAACTCCGATCGCTAAAGAAATCGATACATTCGTTAAAATCATTACCACAATATCTGTTGTCAGTGGACTAATATTTTTGGCGATCGCTTTAGGTTTTGGTTCAAGCTTTTTCAGAGCATTTATTTTTATGATAGGAATAACAGTTGGAAATGTTCCCGAAGGTAACATTTATTATAAAATACTTTTACGCTCACTATTTTTGAGTGCTATAACGAATTATACAAACTGAAATAACAAAGCATTGCTTGGGTTAAACGGTATATATATTGTGGCGAAAAGTTTAACAAAAGAAATAATTTTATTGAAAATCGTTATAAATTTAATCAAATTAAACAAGCTAGAGACAACGGGCAATATTTACCGCAATATGCCTTGTAATCTATCCTGAATCCACTTTGTGTCCCACGAATCCACCCGTATCCATCCATCCATCCACGTAACAATAGCACAATGACTACATAATTACAATACAGAGATACCGCGGGTGTATTTCATGCGTCTCAATGCAATTGTTAGCATTTTACGGCACGTTAGGGCACTATTATAATTGTAATACTTATATTAATTTATATTTATTAAGAAATGATAATAATTTTTGAATATTTTGCTAATTTATAAATTCATATATTTTACAAAAATTGATAAACTTCTGTTAGTCCGTCTGTCTCTCTGTCCTTAAGATCACAGATTTATATTAATAAAAATAATTCATTAATTTCTAATAAATGGATTTGGGATCATAGTTTAAAGTGTTATATTTTTCATATTAGAATGCTTTTTATGCATGTGTCGATCTTGGTTCATTTCGATTTAATTAAATAAATTGAAAAAGGCCTAAAGCGCTCTACAATTTGCTTATAAGTAAATTCTATAACCTTTGATTTATAAAAATTTATGGTAGCATTTAGGCTGACGTCAATCTCGTATATTTAAAAACAGGTCATATTTCTTAAAAAGTTAGGTTGATGTTCCAAAATCACTAATTTTCATAATAGAAGGGTTATAGTCCAGATTTTCGTTAAGGGCCTAAATTTAAAATATATTGAACATTCAAAGATTGTTATTATTGACAGGTCTTCTTCCTGCACTAACCGTAGTTTTAACACTAACGGCTAAGCGAATGGCTTCTAAAAACTGTTTGGTGAAACATATGGAAGCAATAGAAACATTAGGCACAACCTCGACAATATGTACGGATAAAACAGGAACACTAACACAGAATCGTATGACTGTTGAGCATTGTTGGTTAGCCAATCAAATAATACGCGTCACACACAATCAAAGCGAAACACAACACCTAATGGAGCCTATAAAACAATGCTGGGATGAATTCAGCAGATGCTGTCGATTATGCTCCAGAGCTGAGTTTGATGAAAACGATAATGAAACGAATATTATGAAAAGAGGTTGTTCTGGTGATGCGTCCGAGTCTGCTATTTTAAGATTTATGGAATCTACCACAGGATCTGTGGCAAAATATAGATCTAAGTTTCCAAAAGTGGCCGAAAAACCTTTCAGTTCAACATATAAATACCAGTATTCCATACATAAAAATTGCGATATTAATTCCAATAAAAAGGACGGATCGATGTCGAATTTTTTTCTAGTCATGAAAGGCGCACCAGAAAGAATTATTAGACTATGTTCAACTATGTTAGCGCCAGATGGGAAAGATTATGATATTGACGATCAAATCATGCACCACTTCGAAGACTCGTATCGAGAATTGGGTTCATTAGGGGAAAGAGTGATAGCATTTTGTGACTACGAATTCACGCAATTTCCATCCGACTATGAATTTAATTTAGATGATGGAAATGACTTTACATTAGGAAACTTTAGATTTTTAGGTCTCGTTGCTATGATTGATCCTCCGAGGTATGAAATATTGAATAAACAAATTTGGGCAATACTCACAACAATTAAATAATTTAATAGACCATCAGTTCCCGATGCAGTGGCTAAATGTCGCAGCGCTGGTATTAAAGTGATTATGGTCACTGGTGATCATCCAATAACAGCTCAGGCCATTGCCAAAAGTGTGGGAATAATAAGTTACTCGCACCGAAGGTCCACACGTATCACAGAACCAACTATTGATACTGTTGGTCATGGAAAAACTGCGTCAATCGTTATACCTGGCGATGATTTATTAGAGCTTACCGATGTTGAGTTAAGAGAAATACTTAATGACTTCTTTGAAATTGTTTTTGCGCGAACATCGCCGCAGCAAAAATTGCGAATCGTTGAAAATTGCCAATTTTTGGGTCAAATAGTTGCAGTAACGGGTGATGGTGTCAACGACTCTCCAGCGCTTAAGAAAGCCAATATTGGCATTGCTATGGGAATTACCGGTAATATTGTTAACCGGTTTGACATAGTTTTAAGGTAATCGGATTTTGAGGCCATTTATTGATGAACGTATGAAATATTAAAGGATCCGATGTTTCAAAACAAGCCGCTGACATGATCTTACTGGACGACGATTTCGCCACAATAGTGACAGGTGTGGAAGAAGGACGAAGAGTTTTTGATAATATGAAAAAGACAGTGGCATATATGATGGTTGGCAGTGTGACCACATTATATCCATACGTCATATACGTGTTATTCGGATTTCCATTAGCGTTGGGAACAATTACCGTACTTTTGATCTGTTTGGGCACTGATATGATGCCCGCAATTTCATTGGCGTATGAAAAATCTGAAGCTAATAGCATGGCTTTGCCACCGAGAAATCCATTCACTGACAAATTAGTTACACCTCAGCTGCTATTTCGCGCTTATTTGCTTATTGGTGTCGTGGAAACTCTTTCCGGATTTATGGGTTATTTTACTCTTCTCATGCATTATGGTTGGAAACCACAAGATTTGTGGCAGATTAGACCTGAATGGGACGATGAAACCAATAATAATTTGAAAGACTCATTTGGATTTGAATGGGTATTGGTTTTTCCTAATCTTAATAAACTATTAAAAAAACTTAATCAAGTTTTAATCGAAAATATTTTCAGTCTTACGATGACAGACAAACATTGCAAAATTTAGCACAAAGTTCGTATTTTGTGGGTGTTGTGGTGTGTCAATGGGTCGATGTGATTATATGCAAAACAAGAAGATTGTCTATATTTCAACACGGAATCAGGTTAATAATCAAATATTAAATTAAAATAAATGGTTTTACAATGCTTATAAAACTATAAGGCAACAGCTTGTTTGCACCATCTATTTTATAATTAACTTTTAACATAATTAAATTTATAAAAATAGCAATTTGGTCCTCAACGCGAGTCTCATTTTTGAAACTGGATTGCTATGTTTTTTCGTATACACTCCAGGCGTTCAAACGGTTTTAGCCACTGGTTCACCAATTGGTTGGGTTTGGTTAAGTGCCGTTCCGTTTCTCATTTACATTTTTGTTATCGAAGAGCTTAGAAAGTTAATCATCAGAAGGTTTCCCAATTCATTTTTAGCGAAAGAACTAATTGTATGATAGAAATTATATTTTAGTTTGTTTTAAAATCTTTTTTTAAATATTTTTTTGTTAACATTAGTATTAAAAAATGTGTTTTTAGACATTACTTTCAAATGTTTTACTTTACCGTTTTAGTAATTAAAAATTGATATTGATCAGCAAAATATAACTTTTTGTTCAAATATAATAAAGACGTGACAAATTAAATTATGAATCTCTAGAAATCTTTTTAGATAAAGCGTATCAAATAATTACTATTATTACTTAATTGGATTTTAGATGTAATTATTAATTTAAAGATGCGAATTAAAAAATTTGTTTTTCTATTGTAAATTCTATTATACCAGTAATTTTATAAAATAAAACATTAAATATTATTAGTACTTTTTATCCTTATTATCAAACGCATCTTTAAACATTTTGAATTAAAATAATAACGTAATATTGTAACAAAATCATCTTACAGTTTATTAGTGAAATGAAAGAAATAGAATTTAATTTCAACATGATGTTACAAAAAACTTTAATTATTGAATCATCAGGAAGTCATTTATACAGAATTGGTTTGTCTCTGTTTCCTTATGGCAATAAACCGCGATATCGATTCTGTAATCCAGTAATTATTTGGGTTGTTATATGTTTAAGTTTAATCTAGTTTAAAAAGAGAAAAACTTTGACCTCGCTTATTAGATTCTGTGAATTGTATTTCGGTTATATTAATTTTACTTTTACATTAATAGTATAGGTTTTAAAGCGCATAAAACATTTAATTAATTATTTAAACTATAGTAATTAAAAATTGATATCGAATATATTGGCAAAATATAACTATATATTAAAATATAATAAAAACGAGACAAATAGGACTATGTTTCTCTATTATTATTATTATTAGTTAAAGTTTATTGAAATTTACTATTATTACTCTAAATAATACCTGATTTTAAACCAATATGATCATATGCGACAGATGCCACTTAACATACATAATTATTTGCTTTACTATCTTAAAAACGGACAATTAGCCATTTATGACTTTTTTGGCGTTTTTTGCCATTTAAAGACTAAAAATCTTTTTTTACAGCAAACAGAGGCAAGTGCAATTATAATTTGAACCTTAATTTTGGTTGTTTGCGCATTATGACCATTTTACCTAATTCGACCCTAATTTGACACAATTTTAGCCATTCTTGACCCTTTTAATGCCGGTTTTGACCATACATTGGCATTTTTGATCGTATTTTTTGTCCATTTGAACCTTAAAATCCCTTAATAAATATAAACAAGAATGAACATTAGTAATGCGCTCACTTTGACTTTAAATCTATTGTTGGCTTACATTATTGATTTCTATTT
>JAQIXJ010003332.1:0-13070 GCA_034700185.1 Phthiracarus laevigatus
AATTAAAGTGTGAATGCAACAATTAAATAATATAAAACGAGTGCAGTATATTAACAAATAAAAAGTCATACGGGCATAATATGTTTTTCTTCCCGCGAAGCGGGTTTTAAACTAGTATTCAATATTATAATCAATATTTTAACATATAAAAATAAAATATTCTTAGATCTTTATGTGTCGTACTAATTAAACTAAAATACGCTGAGACACAGAATGTTAATTTAAATTTCCGAAACACTAATTTAAGTACTACTATAACAATGTTTTTTAACCCATAAAAATTTTTCGCGAAACATTAAAAGCTTTGATTGTAAACATAAAATACAAGAATGATGGCAACAATAGAGTTAAAATCAAAGTGAGTGTATTAATAATGTTCGTTCTTATTTTCATATTCAGGATTCAACGTCCACGTGATGACAAATGTATGAAAGATTACATCATTAATTGTATGAATCCATTTCAACGAACAATATGGACGATATTAAGATACGAAATGAACAAATTCTATCGCTCAAAATATAGAAATGATTTGTCCGATAACTCTCACTATCCTTTAGGAAAGTGTTTTAATTTCATTAAAAAGAATTTTATCAATACTTGTTTTGTTAATTTTCTTGACAACTTGAGCGTTATTAGTAAACTAAAGGAAAACACGGAAAAACTATCATCATTATGTTGGTATGAAACATTTGAATAATTTAAATCTACTTATTTTATATATATAAAAGGAAAATTTAAATGAGTTGCTTATATAACATATCATATATGAGAAAATATTAGATAACTTATATTTAAATTGCTAGCCTAGTCGTAACATAAATAGCAAACCATGTTAGTTTAACTTAGATGTGGATTTACACAAATCGTATATAATTAAAGCATTACATCACTTATTCCAAATTCGCAATTTATAATATTGTTCGCTATTATTTATATTTCAGTAGCCATTGGAAGTTTTTATCTTGTGGCTCACCAATAATGCTTGCAGAATCAACTAAAGATGGAACAGTATGTGATAAGGATAGCCCTCATGTATACAAATCAGTTTCACAGAACATTGCAAAAGAATTTTTTAGACGTCTCTGCCACGAAAAGTATTTTGATGATTCAATTGAATGTCGCCTCTTACTTTCCAAACCGAAAACTGTTAAACACAATGAAAGATATAATTGGAAGAGTCCTGCAAAATATTACAATGACATCTTAGATAGTTTGTAAAACACACCAAAATATACTGCGTATAATTTTCAAAAAAATGTTTAAACATTAAAATTAGCTAAGATTATTTAAAATAGTTTTTAAATCAAAATCTGATTGGCTCACAATTATATTATATTCAGCACTAATTAATAGCAGTTTATAAATTTTATAGTGTAAATATTCTTTTAATTTGACAAATAGCGTCTACAGGCAGCAAAAACAAATTTGTTTTATGAAAAACATGACGTTTAGTGTATTATAGAACATATTCATATTAATTCAATTTTTTATTACAAATATTTTCATCGTTTTTCAACTTTAAGCAAAATCTGTTTCGGTTTAATAACGAGACCCATTTCCAGTTTCGGTGGATGCTATGAATGGCAATTTTAATAGTTACAATTCATTTTTAATCTTATTTCACTAAGTTCAAACTCAAACCTCAGTTTTGTCGGTAACGCTAAAACGAAAATTATAAACCGAATACAAAAGCGCTACTTTAATTTCATTGAGCACAAATCGTTGTGCCACGCAATTTCTGGGTCCAGCACCGAACGGTAAATACGCGTACGGATGGTGTGTACGATTTTCCGGGAAGAATCGTTCAGGTTTAAACATTTCCGGTTCGGGAAAGTTTTCCGGATCTTTATGTATAGCATAGATTGGAATATGGACGATGTCTCCTTTAGAAAGTTTGATGCCATTCCCTAAAACATAATCGTCTGACGCAACACGATTTATAGCAAAAGCGGGCGCAAATAGACGTAGAGTTTCGGAAACTACAGCATCTGTATATTTCAAACTGTTTATTAAGTCATAGTCTGCTCCATTCTAATTAATGACAAATTAATAATTTTATATATTCAGAAAGTTTTTATAACTATACATTATTTTCTAAAACATTTTTCGCTTCTTCGTACAAGCGTTGCTGAATGTTAGGATTACAGGCCAGATTATAAGCGCAATACGAAAGTGTTGTGGTTGCGGAATCATATCCAGCAACGAAAAAAACAACACACTGCGCCGCGATTTCTATTGGTGACATTGCTGTTGAAAATAATATTAATCAGTTAAAAAATTAATTCTATATTAAATATATGATTTAATCGACCATCAAATAAAAAGTTTTTGTTGCTCTAATATGAAATTTCTGTAAAAATAAAATTCTTTATTATTCATAATTAAAATTTGAATTACTTTTATTAGTCGACGTGAACTTAGAGAATTCATTAGTATCATCATCTTCTAAACCTTTATCCAATTCTTTTTCAATATTCAGAGCCTCTAGTAATAAATCAAGAAAATCATTCCTGCTTTTATACGCATTATTGGATTTTCTTTCTTCAATAAGTTTAAGCGCGAAATCCGAAAAAAATTTCGATTCATTTAGCTTTAAATTGTTTAATTTAAGAAACTTTGCTAATTTAATTGACCTGTTTTGAATTAAAAATTTAATCGCTTCTATTAAATTAAATTCATAATTAAGAAATGAACGCGCGTATGTTATAATTGGATTATTTTCGTCTGTCAACGCGTCAAGTTTGACACCAAAAGCCACGCTTGCGATCACATTCATAGCAAATGCGCCAAAAGCTTTGATTACGTCCAATTCATTGTTATCTTTAATTAAACTATCAAAATCTTTGATCAATGTCTCTAAGCATTCATCAATCATTGGTTTCATTTTTCGCAATTTTCCGCTAGAAAAAGCAGGCGATACTATCGAACGAACTCTTTTCCAATCATCATCTTTCAAATATGATAACATGTTTATCGATATATCATTATAAGAAGTGATAGTCTATAAATTAAATAAATACAAAAGTGATATACATGCCCCAGATATATCTTAAAATAACTAACTCTTCTATTGGTAAAAGTAGTAAAATCTTTGCTCATCACACAACTAAGAAGTTCTGGGTCTGCGCAGAAAAGTGTTGGTTTACCAAAATGATGCGTACCAAATATTTTACCATGTTTATTGACTAATTCTCGCTCTAACTCGTGTATCGGTAATTTTTTGATCAAAATCTTTACCATCGAAGGCATATGAGCAACAGTTACATTTTTTCTTGACCAATAAACATTATTTATGCGTTTTTTATAGCTAAAATTAATTTAATAATTATTAAACAACAATCATAAACTGTTTAACTTTAATTTTAATTTTTCTCAGCTCACTTTTAAAAGTCAGCTATTGGATTTGATATGACTGTTTGTCTGTCTGTCCGTCAGTCAATCTATAGAAATGATAATTGATGCATAACGCTCGAGCAGATAGCGCTCAGTGCTAAGCGTGAGCTAAGAGCGTTAAACTTTTACCGAGAGCGATCATGAGCTCTAAGCGTTGGGGGTCAAGCTTTATAAATATTTTTAAAGATATTTTCCAGTTAACTAAATTAAAAATTTATGCTACAACATAGATAATTAATTATAGTTCAAAATTGATCAAATAAACATATCCGAAAGTTTATAAAAATGTTTTATAATTCTCAACATTTTTCACTTTAAGATATAAATTATTTTATTTAAATTTCACAAATATTGACGCTCGAATGACGCCCAGCGCTCGAACGTGTCATGAAAGTAAGCGTCGAGCGTACTCGTTTTCCGATCGAGAAGGCGAGTGTTGTGCGTCAATTTTTGCCGAGCGAGAGAGAGAGAAAGAAAGAAAGAGAGAGAGAGAGAGAGAGAGAGAGAGAGAGAGGGAGAGAGTACGGTTAATACACCAATAATAAAATTTGCTGATATTTATAAGTAGAGATGATTGTTACTGCTCACGTTAAAAAAAATGAAGTCGGCGGTTATGACCGGTATTATTAACATAACCGGTAAAAAATAAACTAGTCGAAAATTTTTTTTAGCTCACTTTGAAGAGTCAAAGTAGAGCTTATGGATTTGAGTTTGTCTGTCTGTCCGTCCGTCCGTCCGTCCTCCTGTCCGCAGTCCTAGATTAGTTAAGGCATTTCTCAGACTTATTATAAATATAAAAAGATTTGGCATTTTTCAGTTTTTGCTTAGAAACTTATACATTTGATAATTTAGTATGCAAAAACATAAGAAAAAGTGAGCTCTCTATGAATGTGCCGTTCTTGTTGAATTATTGGATTTAATTAACTATTAGATTTAAGTCACTATTTTCAATGAAAAGCTTCTTATTTTTGTTTTCTCTTAATTTTTAATCAATTGTAGTTATCAAAAATGTTAGAGAATTTTTTAATCTGTTCTTTCAATTTATATCTTTTGAGTGCATTTTTATATATTCAATTATAAACAACAATATAACAGTAATTACAAAAATATTCTTATAACCTTTTATAAACTATAAATTATTTTTTCCGTTATTTATCTGTTTTAAGAGCAAATTGACAGGTAAATAATTTTGAAAGCGGCGGTTATTACCTACCACCACCGGTTTTATTATTAGTAACAATCATGTCTAAGTGTAATCATAAGTTAGAACGCAGAAATTAGAGAAAGTTAACATTTATGACTAATTTACGAAAATTCATCAGCCATTATATTCATAAATTCAAACATTTATAAAGTTTAAAAATTTTAGCCCCTTTTTATCAAAAATAAATTGATTTGTCAGCTTATTGTCACTCATTCCGTCCTCTAGAGGGTTAAGAAAATATGAGTTTTCTATAAAGCTTCCATTGACAATTACTTATATTCTTCTAAACTTAATTATTTATAAATATGTCGTTCTTGTTTTACAGACTAATTGTAAATTAGGTGAATTAAAATTTCTTAAACTCAATAATGACTGATATCATAGCTTATTCTTATTTACTTACTTGATAAGTACTGTTACCATTACAATTGTAAATGATACTAATAGAATTATCGGAGAGTTTAATAATGTAGTAATTAAGCACATGTTTGGTTAAAAATATACACCAGTAGTTCACTATATAAACTCTAACTAATAATTAATATCTTGTGAAATTAAATTAGATTTTTGTTTAACTAATAACAATTTCAGCGTTTGATTTAAAGAGATAAAATTTAAGCACAGATGTTTTAATCTATATCCGAGTTAAAATTTTTCCATTCTGGTTTTTTCTAAATGTGCTTTACTTTTTTTTAAATATTTCCTAATTCGATGGATTTTTGTGCAATAACTCGAGATAAAACTAATCCATAGAATGTTGTGAGTAAATAAATGTTTATTAAAGTAATTCATTGTAATGTTTTGTGCTTTGAGTTACTATGATTGTACTAATTTCTAGAACTATCGAGTACTTCTATTCCATTTACACATAATCTATAAAGTAACTTATGTTACCATTACTCATTATACTAGTACTTTATAAGTAGTGTTTTAATTTATTAAAAAGAAGTTTAACAATAGAAGCTTTGTAAATTTATTGACATGTGCGTAATTAGTGAACACGTAGTAGTTTACTCACTTCTTAATAAATTTGATGAGCGACAAAACCATTAAAAATACATCGACATACATATGGTTCGAAATAGTGTAAAAATAGTTTTGAAATTTAATTTTAAAAGTAACTCATATACTTTACAACTCTTTTATTAGACTGAACCTAGAAAATATTCAAATTTTAATTATTTCCGTCTAGTCCGATATTAATTATACTAAAGTAATTACAGGGCGTTTTAATGCGAAACTTATAATAATTTTTTTATAGATATCCATGGTGAACTGTCCGTTTTTGAGAAGAATCAAATTTTTGAATTTTTTCTACGGGACAGTTTATCGTAATTCCAATTTAAATTAATTAAGTATTTGGATAGTGGATAATATTTCGTGATTGCACTCAATCACATCTTCAGATCCAATATATTTATAAAATTGTGTGCACTCGAAACTTATTTTAGCGATAGAATGAAAAACTATACACAAAAATTTTAATGTTTGTGCGACTCAAGATTTGTTTAAATTTATTTAAATGTTTAGCTCTTGGTATTATATATTTAGATAGAATTTAAAGCTATTATCACTTTATTAAAACAGCAATTAATTTATATCACTTTTAGATTATTTGTATTTTAAAGCCATATACAGCCCTAAAACTAATATAAAAAATTCTAAGTAATCTAAACTAATTGGGGTAAGCAAAATTCAAAAATTTAATTCTTATTATAATTTATCTAAGTGTAAGGATGTAAAAAGTAAAAGTCCGGTAACTTAATTATATTAACTAGACTAGCTCATCATTATTTGCCGCAAAATAATGCAATGCTCTCCACGTTTCGCATTTCCCAGCGCCACTCATACATTCTCGTCCATCTCTGCTTGAGATTATTTTGAAAGCATTATTAAGTCTGAGATGTTGGAAATTCTACAATCCTTAATACATATATTATTACAGGCCGTAAACGAATACATCGAAGTGAATAACTATTTCAGTAAATAAACATTTTTATGACTAGACGGTTTTGTAACAAAATTAATAATGTGTAGATTAAATTTGTTCGGATTAGTATTTGTGATTCGCTACAATATTAGTAATATCATTAACATTTACATCTTAAGATAAATAACTGAAAAAGTATATTTTAATGCCGTACTTTTTTTATTATAATTAAATAAATAAGATATAAATTTTATTAATTAAATTTGATAATTCTTCATGTAATCAAAGGTATACTTTCCAATAATTTCCAAAATCGCCCAATAGTTCATCTAAATCTTTGCGAATATCGATTGTGCATTCCATAATTAAATTTGTATCCTGTAATTCTTGATATATTTGTTGAATACGCTCTGCAATGATAACGCTGTCGTTGTAATTAAATTTAGAGTAACGATTAGTCAAATAAAACCAATTAACAATTCCATACATCAAATCATATAACCCTTCAATCCATAGCTTTACATCATTATCATAAAAATTATTATTAGCTTTAATTTTCTCTACTAATCTATGACAGATTTTCTCTTTTTCATAAATCCGTTCAAATGTTGCATCAATCGCTTGCTGTAAACTACACTTATTATAAACTGAATAACAAATAATATAATTTTTAAGTTCGAAGTTTAGATATTCTTTTGGAAAGGAAATGACATCATTAGCTAGAGAAATGTAATCACTAACGATGTTGCATATCGATACCATATCTTTGTCGTAAAAATTATTTCCAAGACAGAAGCCTTGGGTGTAATCGATAAGAGCAATGAGCTGAAGAGTGCCAGAATTCGGTCTACTAATATCAAAATATCTACAAACAAATTAATTAACGTAAATTTAAATTTCAATATTGTACAAAATGATTAAAAAGCAGGGTGTCATTTATATAACACATTTTTTTAAAATAAAATTTTATTTACGTATAGCTAGATAAATCTAAAAAGTATAACAATAATCAACAAAATTGGAAAGATTTCTTTTTTTATCAATTTTAAACTTTAATATCGGTTTTCGAGTTTTCTGGTAGTGTCTGTCCGGTTTTCGTATGCTTTCGTTGCTTTTTGGGCTTACAGAACTACTAATATAATATCTTTAATATATACCTGTTTAATGGTAGAATTCTTCTCGGTATGTTGAAATTAACTGACAAATAGCGATCTGCCAAAAAGTATTGTCGAAAAGAGTTAACTAGATTTTTATATTGATATTCAGTCGCATTTCGTCTGAAATCTTTTAACAAATTATCCAACGCAATAAGTGTTGCATATTTTTTATCATAACTTTTATTTGCCAAAATTCTTAGCGCAATATCAGCATAATTATTAACTTCATTGGCGTCTCTATTTGTAATCATTAGTTCTAAATCCGAGTCAAACGCAAAAATATTTGACAACATTTTACTTGCCATAAGAATTTGCTGTTTGTTCGCAGCTCTTGGGAAAGCCATCGATGCGAATATTGGATAATCTTGACCGATAAACGCTTCTTGATTTGGCATTTTGAGATTTTCATTTTCCCATTTATGCCCTTCTTCTTTGGCGTATAAAATGTATGGAGATAATGATGAACTGCGGCATTTAATTCGTGGTATTAATAGATTAGCCAAGTTAATTGCTTTCCACATTTTTAACATTAAACAAAAGGGGCTAAATGTTGATATAAGTTGATATAAATATTAACATTTATATTAGCTTAGATTATAAAATGATAGTAATTTCAGACAGTCGACAATACAAATGCTGAATGCATACAGTAGTTCAGGAAGCGGTAAATTTAGTTAATACAGTGCCTGATAATAGTGACGCATTAGACATATAATTAATGTTTATGATCGATTAAATATTTAATATTAATATAAAATTATAAAAACTCTAATGATTTTAATTATACATAGATGTTTTTATATTAATTAAAGTAAACACACATAAAATTTAATATCGAAATTTCAAGAAAAACCCTCAAAAGCATACGTGTAAAAATACGATACTTTTGAATTGATGGAGTTTACATAAGTGTTTATTTACCGTAACTATTGTGAAAACAATTTCTCAAATTTGAATTACTTATATAAAAATTTAGGATAAAGATATGTCACTTACTATAGTCAGCGAATGAAATATGTATATCCAGTTAATTCGAAGTTTGCCCTATTCCTCCATTTAACATCGTTTGCATAAAATTATCTAATTATTTATTTATTGTTAGTATAAATGATTTATACTTGGGTTTATCTTGGTGCCAAACTTTATTTATCAAGCATCCACGGCCCCTATTTGACTTATGGTGCCAATACAGGCCAAGAAATCGGACTTAAAAAGATCGAGCTTAGGCCTAAAAGCATTATCGATTTGTGAATCTAATTCAAGTTGACTAGAAAATTTTTTTTATAAAATCGAACCGTATCTAACTGCCAGTTTAAACATCAGTTTAAACAAGTACTTCACCACATTAAACTTTAAAATATGATTTTATAACCTAAAGAAGTATTATAAACGTAGAATTGATTTTTTATTTGACGTTTTATAAATTCACATTTACTCAAATATTTATAATGTTTATAATATTTATAGTTATTGCTTCATAATATCGATTTTTGAAAACATTTATATTAATGATTTAAGGCGTTTATATTTAGAGTACAATGTTTATTTAAAGAAATAATAGTTATATTTAATATTTTTTGACACAAAACAAATTAACACATTAAAAAGGGCGTTCATTTATAATTTAAAATTTTTACGTTTTCCAAGACTCCTACAAGGTATATTGAAAATAATTAATAAGGGAATTTCAAGTAAAAACACTCGTTCCTAGCCAGTTCTGGGAGGGGATATTATACTGTCTAAAAACCTCATGATAATAATCTATATAGTTAAGGAACATATAATTCTTCTCATAAGTGATAAAAATGATCGCGTGTATTTCTATAAGCAAAACTGTTTTTCAAGAACAAATAATTTTGAATGATGATGAAAACATAGATAGTCTATATGCTTTTCATTAGATATGTACATTGCAGAAATCATATTTATAATTTACATAATAAAATAATGATATACTAATGTCTTTACATTAATGATCGCAGAAATCTCAAGCTCAAACTAAGATCAATGAAAAGATTTAGTTTAATTCTAAAGTTCACCATCTTGTTAGATTAGATTTTTAAGCTTAAGCTTTAACAAACGAGCTTCTTAAGTTTGAGTTGATAATAAATAAAGACAAACAATATCATAAAATGTTTCAAATTTCTTATGAGTACTACATAAATCAATAAAATTTTTCTGCTTTTGAGAAGTAATAAAAAAACTTAATTGCAAGTTTATGAGTGAGAGTTTGCCATATTTTACTATTAGTGTTGATATAAATTAGGAATATGTAAAAACATATATAACTCATATTAATAGTAATTTTTAATAAAATTTTTTAACACATATACACATAAATAAGTAAACTCAGACTCAAGAGAACATTTTATTTTTCCAGTTTACAGCTTAATCTATGTATGTAAGCTCAAGCTCAGAAACAATAAGCTTATTGCGATCATTAATTTACATTGAAAATACATTTGTTTTCACTAATGTAGGATTTAATCTAAATGTACACGATATCTATGGAATTACACAAACTCAAGGTGAAATATTGAACCAAAGTAGAAACAAATTTACTCTTTTAAAACTGTCCACATTTGTATCGTTAAAAAACTAAATTAAAATCTAAATAATATGGAAATTAACTATTACAACATCGACACATCGAAACCATTGCCGTCATATATTATTATCGAAAATGCGGGAAATCACTTCTACGAGATAGGTTTGTGGCAGTTTACTATTGGTAATGCTAAGCGAAGTCGCATATATTTTAACCCAATTCTAACACTAATATGTGTTTTGATTCTATGCGGTCGAGCATTCTTTTCGCTTATAAATAAAACCGATAATCCAGAATATTTTGTCAAAACCGGTGACTTCGCATATTTTTCAAAAATCCGATACCAATATAGCGTTTTGTTTATAATGCACTATTTCGTCGCAATTATCACTCAAGCTATACATTACTGGAATTACAGGAATAATATTTATCCATCATATATGAAACTTTTCGAAATGATGGCCGGATTTATTGCGCCAAAATCAATTGGTCTCAATAACCCAGAAATAATTGAAAAAATTATCAATAAATCGAGGTCTCTATTCAAGTTAGTTAGTTTCGTTACGATTTACTTGACCCCTGTTATCATATTTATGGCCAGCATAGTTCCATTATCGCTGAATTCCAATATCGCGCAGATATTTTTATATGCAATCCCGTGGAGTTTGCTCCTTGTTTACGGTGCATGTGGTTACTTAAATTTTATTATCTGGCAAATCGTATACTTCTATCTGATTTGTTTTTATTTAAAACTAAAAATCAGAGAAATTAATTACGATATCGATTCTAAGACAAGCCAATTGATATTTGTAAACTTCGAAGTTAACCGAATGGTTATTAAACCATTGCAACAAATTTATTTAGAAATCGAAGATTATAACAATAACTATTGGTCAAAGTTTGCGTTTTGGCTTTACTTAACATATTCAGCTATCGTTTGTCTTATTCTGTATAACCTATTGTTTGGAAAATTGATAGGCTCGAGTCGAATTGCTTTTGCTTACGGAACAACTTTGTTCTGCTTAATATTAATAGGTTTCATTAATACCGCTTCTTCGTTGGCTCACGAAACTGGTAGGTCCCATGTTATGGTTTTGAAATTACAAGCGCATTACATTAAACGGCTCATTAAGACTAGTGTGCGGTTAAAGGTATAACTTTAATTGGACGAAATAATTTTATTTAGTAATAAATGTAATCACAAACAGCTATTATCATTTCTTGAAATTTTGAGTCAAAAACGAATTGGATTTTACTGCTGGAAACTATTTATTATCAATTATTTTCGCTTTTACGAAGTAATATATAACCTTATTATTAAAATTAATTTCAAAATTATTTATAAGTACATTCAATTACAGATAATAGCGCTAATGAGCATGTTTTTCTTAAAATTGGTTGAAGTTTCTTCAAAATACAATTAATTATACATTATAGCTACGATTTGTTTTAATTGCCATTTTATTTCTGAACATAGATTAAATTGTATTTGTAATACTAATAAAGTTTATTTTGAAATTTTAATATTTTACGGGCTGTATCACAGTTTATGCTAAATGCCCACTTATTTAATTTAGAGACTTAGCTTTATTCCACATTAAACTTTAGGTAATATATGAATAATTCATTTTGGCCGATTTAAACCAATATAGAAATTTTGCCATTTATTTGACAAAATTAGACATTAATTATTCATTGTTGCTTAAATTTTAATTGTAAATTAGTAAAACTATATTAATAAAATGTTTTCATAAGTTTATGGAAAATAAAGTAATAAAGTATCTAGTGCTCTTGGGTCAAATGTAATGATACTAATTATATCCAAAATAGTGACGGATGAGGTTTGAAAGCTAATTTTAAGCCCTTGTGCATTAGTATCTATGTTTTTAATAAGCAACACTTTAAAGTTTGTTCTGGAGCACACACTTTCACTATAATTTATTGTGAAAGACATTTTGGAAGGAAAAGCATTTGATGACATGTATTAAACAATCGCAATTATATAAGTGGCGAATTAAGTTTCGAAAACTCAAGGATACAACGATTAAATTAGTTTAGTGTAAGCTTATGTTTAGATAAATATTTTGATTGATAAATAAATTGAAGCTTAAGGATTAGTTTAACAATCCTCAGAGAATGAAACAAAATTTAAATACTAAAGGTCTTTGTAAAAAATGGTCTTGAAATATAGTAACTTTCATTTTACCTTAAGAAATGTCAAATCCATTTATTTGTTGAAATAAAATTTTAATTTACTTTTATTTTCTTATTAGGATAATGCACGCAAACGAGAGTGGTTTGCAATTTACAAAAGGAAAATACTGTGTATATATTTAGAATGTTTAATGCATAATAAATGAAATGAATGTTTGATGTATAAACGGTAACTTTAATAAATTTAATTGGATCAAATAAAAAAATATGAAGTTGATAAATCAAAATTTCTTAACCAAGGATTTAATTTTAGCTTAATTTTAGGATAAATATTGTCTTTACTTAGCGTTGCTGTAAAATTTATTTTTAAAAACAATAATCAGAACTGAAAAATTCAATTATTCATAAATTATACATGTTTATAATAATAACTTGTCAGAATTGCAAAATTGTTTCGTAATTAAAATTTGGTCCAAATTAAAATATTTTTATCATTTTAAAATAAATGTGAAAAACTTTACTCCATTATTTTTGAGCTATTATAAGTAAGGATGCGAAAATAGTTAAAAAAAAAGGATGCAAAATAGTTAAGTTTTAGTTAGATATAATTGGTCAAATAGTTAGAAAAAAAGTTAGAAAAAATCTATTGATTTTACTTCAGAAATTTTCAAAAACTGTATG
>JAQIXJ010003333.1:0-13070 GCA_034700185.1 Phthiracarus laevigatus
TAACGAATTCATTAAAATGTGTTAATTTCTTTTTAAAACAAGTTTATATGATATGAGAAACAAAATAATTAAAATATAAGTAAACGAATTAAAAAATTCAAACGATTTTAAAAATATCAAACGAATTTAAAAATTTCGAACGATTTTCTTTTTTTATAACAATATTTGTGTAAATTATAAATTAAAAGCTGACTAATTCTTTAAAATCCAAATCTGATTATTTTACTCAAGAAGATGACAGTTTAATTGTAAAAAATAAATTAAGAAATTTGTCTTTTAGTTTTCTGAAAGATGTTTTTCAAAATATAATGCATTATTTAGAAACAGTTGAAGAACATTTAGTGAAAAAAACAAAGAATTACATGAATGTTAATTAGATCTCATTTTTGTAACTTAAATTTTAAATTTTTTAAACGATTTATCAAACAATTTTTTGCCTTTTTATTAAACGATTTTTAAACGATTTTGCACCCTTTTTTAACGATTTTCAAAGCCCTAGTAATTAAATAATCTAATTAAATGTAATCATTCTAACTTTGACAGCTATGCATAGCACTCCTTAGCAATTGGTTTTTGAGCGAAGAGCCAAAAGAAACCACACCGTGATGTTTCATCGCTGTCTCTTCTCTTAAGTTATCCAGAATATAACGGAAAATCTGTTTCGATGTTTTTAAATGACGCATTTCTCTAACATAATCAAGTTTCGATACGTTTATAATCTCGTTAATAGCTTTAAACAGTGCGCGACTGCTTAGAAACAACATTTCCGGAATCATCCAAAGCATATTCAGTTTTGACTTTAACGGTAAACTTTTTTCTTGGCGCGTTTTTCGTCCCAAACTTCGAGTAAATCTTTATCGTCGATTTCGTGACCGAAATACGCGATAACAATCTGATAGGCCATCTTATTTTTCGGATAACCGCCAAACATATTGCCAAAAACGCCCTTTCAATTTATAATACATATGGTCAGCAATGTATTATTTAATTATAGGATCAAACAATTTAACTAACATTAGCTGATAATAGCAGCAGCCCATTTATGGCACGAAAGGATTGTATTCTTCAGCTTTCTCTTTTCTCTGACTTAAGAGCATTCGCTAAATAAATTTAATAAAAATTTAAGTTTATTTACGTTGATTAACGCTTTTAGTTATTATTATCATTATATTACTAAAAATGATCCAGTATTGCGAAACATCCACGAAAACATAGCCCAAGAACTCGAGCCCGTAAAGTTTTCACCCCAATGAGCTCTTGAGTAGATTTCGAACTCAGAATTGTATTGCGAATCCATTTCGTGCATTATTTCGTATTCGGTATATGAATTGTCTAAATTTGTTATGGGTCTCGATTGAAGCATAACAATCTGATCGCCTTTTACTTCCAATTCAATGTCGCGAGCATTTCCATAATAATCGTGAATCTTTATGCAAATAAAAGTTAATCACAAATAATATTTAGATAGTAATTATTACCTTAAACGCAATGTCTCCCAATCGCAGCAAATCCGTGTCACTAATACAAGAATTATTTTTGTCAATCAGTTCTTGTGCGACAGTTCCACCAGTTTCTGTGAGTCTCATTACCGATCTCTTTTATCCAATTTGTTTTGTTTCGATTTTATTAATGCTTCTCTGGTTTAAAAAAGAATTTGCATTTATTTGAAAAGAGAGCTTAATAGTGTCCGGATCTGCTGTTGCGGAGACAACCGTCTGATTAAATAAAATTATTCATTAACAAATAAGAATGTTTTTGCATAAATCATATTACTTCTACCAAACTATAATTAGCAGTAACCGTTATAAACCGTTCGTCACCATTGTTTGGATCACATGTGAATATAACACCAGCAGAGACGCAATCAACCATTTCTTTAATCACTAGAGCCATTGGAATATTGATTAGCTGTCCATAACCTCTTCGATATTCCACAGGAATAAATGCGAATTGAGCAGAAAGCTCAAGAATCCTAATAATGATAAGCATTATTAGGAATAATTTTTTTTAAATTTAAGGGATAAGGAGTGATTTCTGTTAATCATTACTTTCTCTCCTCCAACCTAAAAAACGGAAAAAGTATAATTTATTGAATACATAATTTTTATGAGAACATTATAAGAAAAATTGACTAAACTTACGCTCCTTCCACCATAATTTTAACTTTTTTTGCACGTTTTTCACATTTTTTTACATATAATTTTGTATTGCTAATAAAAGTTGCTCATGATTTCCAATTTCACCTATTTTTTGTTTATAACGTAGTTTTGGTAATTATTTAAGTTTTTGTGCTTAATTTAACCCAATTCCAACACTATTGTTAATATATTTAAACAGTTTGACTAAGTTTTTTGAAGAATTTTTTAAAAAAAACGTTTATTAATACGATATTTAGTATGAAAAACCCGTAATTACAGTTAATTGGTGAAATCTAATTAGTTAAGACACATATTACATGCATTTTATTCTAGTTAAAATACTTATATTTCTAAATGTTTAATTAAAATTAATATTTAACTAAACATAAATGTGGACACTAATCAAGTTTACAGAATTAACATATAAAATTATAGCATTTTCTTCAATCAAACCCTAACCTGTCATCGAATATTATAAAATAGCACCTCAAATCCCAATTTGAGGAGTCCAAAACATACACAAATGTTCTACATACTCGTTGAAACCACTTATAACGTCGTTAATTATTAGATTTTATATTTATCATTGTAATGTTCTTTTTGAAAACATAAAGGTTCGTTGAGATTCTGCCAATCTTCTAGTTAAATCTTCATTTCTGTCTAATATTCGATTATTTTCCAAACGGTTTTCGGTAATAATGCGCTCTTGATTACGAATTGTTCTTAATAACGAATCACCTTGTCGAGAAAATGATTCTATTGTTCTATCATACGCTTCATTGGATAATTTATTATACTTTTCATATTGTTGAAATTGAAATTTGGCAAATAGTTTCAGGTCCTTAATACACTAATGATCTTCGTTTATAATTAACATTTCATGAATCTACAATTAACAGGTTACATCCTCAATTTGTTTCGTTGTAAAACTTGCATAATTTAAAATACATTCTTCGAAAAATCCTCTACGGTTTCGTTTGGAAAACTGTAATTTTTGAAGTTCGAAACGTAGATGTTCTACGATTTGTTCATTAACGCTAATTGACTTTATGCTTAAAATTAAAAATAATTAGTTTCAGTATTGTTATAACTATTTTGTTTTTGTAAATCTTAAATAATATATCAAAAATCTTGAATGTTTTTAAAAAGAAGCAAAATACCAAACTATTTAAACTCTCAACCCAACCATATATGTTTTAAACAACTTTGATTTTGTTGGTTCGATTAAATAAAACATTTTTTCACATTTGTTCCCATGATACCAAACGGAACTTCCACCGAAGTCTATGTGAAAATCGGTGTATGAGTCCTGCATTGATATAAGCAAAATTTTGAAACTGGATGATCTTGTTGTTCTATTTTTTCTGGCCAATATTTATCAACCCAAACTAGCTTATGTACAATATCGTGAGGTTTCACTTAATACTTATGCGGTGTTTGAGATATTTCAAAACTGATACAATTATAAATGTTTTTTCTATCTTAAACCTCAGTATTATAACTGTTTATTAACACCGTAGATGTATTAACGGTTGTCTCCTGACGCTTAACATCAATAACTTCCATGTCCATGTCTTTTTCAACTTGATTTAACAACGTTGTCACTGTAATTGACTTACTTGGTACCACTATTTTTAATCCTGCCATTGTATCAACAATAATTGGATAATCAAACCCATTTTTTAAAAAGTATTGCATGTTTAGCCCCGTCCCTAATTTAGAATCAAGCACTTTTGAGCCAGGCTTAGCAATTGGAAATTTTTAAATTTTCAACCAGTGTATAAACTTACTTGTACCACACTGCATTTTTTTATCGATAGCATTTTCTTCTGTTTGATTATGTCTGTGATTGTTCGTTATTGTTTTTGGTACTGACTTTCCGTGCTTTTTTTTCACAACTTTTACAATGAAATTTATCTAACTCTCTAGACTCGTAATCTAACAATGAAACACATTGTCCATGAAAACATTTTTCAAATATGTCGTAATGGATAATGAAATCTTTTTCATTATTTTTCGTGCAGCAATCAACTCTTTGTTTGTTTATGTTTTTATCTTTTATAAAGTTGTTTTCATTTTTTTCAGTCACAGTATCACTTTAATTTTGATCTGGATCACGAACACTCGTTTGAGTAGATTTAGTAATCTGCTCTAGCTAATCAAAACAGTTTTCGTTGAACTCACTTATTAAACTTCCATTTTCGTCATCATCACTGATATCAATGACAACTGCTATTTGAAAAACTTAAGTTATTTCAGTTGTTCGTTTTGTTTTGGGTTTTTTACTAGCAGTTATTGCATTTGTCTCATCTAATTAGAAATAGCTATCATTATTTGTTAAGTCACTAATTTTTTTAGAATTAAATCATTGTCTGAATCGCACTCACTTTGGTTTAAATTTGTTTCACCTTCCATTTCAACATCATCGTTTGCGCCATGATTAATAGCAAGATTTTGGCCAATTTCAGATATGTTTGCTATGTTGTTTATATCGTTAAAATTAATCGAAGTGTCTGTTAAAATATTATTTGAAACAACAGTTGATAAAATATCGGATGTATCAGTTGTATTTTCTTGTAAACTGTTTTGCACATTTTTTTAGCTCACTTTTTAGAAAGTAGAGCTTATGGATTTGACCATGTCCGTCTGTCCGTCCGTGTGTCCGCACCAACGCGTACATCGAGTATAGGACAAATATTATAGTCGTTAATTTTGATGTTAGAAAACAATATATTAATTATTAAATATATCATTTTTTAAATAAATTGAATAGCTTAGATAAAAATATGAGAAAGTGAGCTCTCTATGAATGTATCGTTCTTGTTCTAGTCTAGATTCTGTATTTTCGTATATCTGTTGCAAATCTGTAATTTTGTTTTCTAATAATGCTGTCTCCCTTTTTAACATTATTACTAAACAATAAGACTCCTTGCTTAATTAATTTATACTTCAATTAAATTTGAGAACCCTGTTTTTCAAATAAAAAGAACAATAATAAAATTTATAATTACTAAATTTACTAAGTATATTTATAATAATAATTCCATAAAAAAATTGATAACTTCATAAAGACAATATTTTGATTTTTGAATAATTTTTATTTCTAATTATTTGGTAACTAGGCATCAGCCCATGCTTCGCACGGATTATTAACACTCAGTACTGAATCTCCCTAATCGCCTTTAAATCTTTACCAACTTTCCAAATGAGGTGAACATCCTTCAATTGACCCCTTTTTAACTAAATTTTTCTAGACGAATATATTCATTTAGGTGTCGAAGGGTTTATACAAGTATTTTTAACCCCACTAAATGAATGGGTAACCTCCCACTAGATTGATCCCTCATTTCAGCGGAGTCATGATATATGTATTTAAATGTTTTAAAACATTTTGTATCCCTCATGCAAGAGGTGTCCTCTCCACCTTTAGTTACCGTTCATATTACACGGCTTATTTAGTAGTCGTACGATAAATATGTTTAAGTGTAATTTTATTATTTCTTTAGATCCCTCCTGTAAGCTCCTTTAACCTCGAAAGACCCTCCTATTTTTGACCTGAATCCAATGATATAGGTGTCGAGGATGTGTGCTCCCCATGAGATGTAATAAACATCTTAATAATAATTAAAAATTCAACAGCCTGACAAATCCTACATTTTTTTGATACTTTAAAACTGTAAAGTAAAAACTTACAATTTTTTCCTTAAGTTTAACTCATTTAATGTTAATTTTTAAAATATATAGCTATTATAGGTTTGATTCAGTTTTATTTATTCGACTTAATAACCATTATTTATTGATAATATGAAATTAAATATAAAACTTTTGATTATAGCTTTTAATATTATATGATCGTAAAAATGTGCGGAAAGTTATTTATTTTGAAACGAACTTGGGTGTGGATTATTGTTGAGAAATTTGGGTAATTGCAACGCTTAAGCTATATAGAGTATTTAGATGATCAAGCTTTACTCGAACAAAATTTAAAATGTTGTGAGAAGAATTATTTATGTTTTTTATAGCATTTACTTATTTTATATATAAAACATTTAAATTTAATTAAATGACTTAGTAAAATAATAATTTATTATTTAATAAGTTTATTGTTCATCAGACTTTATACGATAGGAAAATAGTATTTTTCAAAATGAGAATTAAAATGTATTTTAAAAAAAAATTAATGTGATTTACCAAATGAGGAAGAAACTGGACAATAAAAAGAACTCAATAAATTATATTTTTAATGGTAAAAATAACTAAATTGGCAGCTTTACTTCAAAAAATTTCAAAAAATTTTTAATGGAATTTAGCTAAAAAAATCAAAGCTCGAAATAAAAAGTATATAGATTACTTCGCAAAGTTGAAATATAAAAATAATAAAACTTTTAATAAAGCTATATTTATAATTTACGAAAGCTAAATGCGTAAATGGAACAACAATAATCGTAATTTCTTACAGTGTTAAAGAATCATTCCTATTAATATAAAATGAATTCGATATTTTTATTTATAATTTTGGTAGTTTTGCTAAATTGTAAATTTTCTATTGATTGTAGAATATTCTTCATTAATTGATTAACTTTTAAAAATAAATTAAAGTCATTAAAAGGAAGACAATTGAAGCGCCTATATATAGGTACATAATTAGCTTCATAATTAATAAAAACTAAACATTATACTTTAACATAACTTTGTATTGAAAACATACCAGTATAATAGTAATTTTTTGACTTACAATTTTAATAATATATATTAATAAATCAATTGCGGAAAATAGAATAAGATTCAAATTATGATTCAATTAGACTAAACTACTGCTTAAGTAAAACTGTTTGTGTGCGTGAATTATCCAAATATGTGTAACTTTAGAAACAACTATAAGGACAAAAATCAATTAAACGTGGTACACACGAGAAATTAAAACAGTTTGTATAAACTTATGCCGCATTAGAGCATTATTTATACAATCCTTTAAGTTAAATTTAGTTAATTGTTAGTAATCTTAAATAAACTTACCAGTGAATTAAAATACTGTCTCTCTTGGGAAAATTTTTTTTTTGGAAAGCGATTCCAACCGATTAGGGGATAATTCACTGTAATGTCCAATTATAATCGCGATTCGACTTTGGAAATTTCTTGCTTTTGTGTTCGCAAAAGTATTTACTAAATAATAATTAATAAATTAAATAAATATTCTTGGCAAAAGATTCCGTTTTTAAAAGCAAATAATTTTACTATAAATGATAAAAATAAATGGGAGCGAGCGAAAAAAGAGTGATATATTATGATCGTATCGATTTAATATAGTTCTAATAAAGTTAGGACAAAAGTATATTAGCAATCGTGCCAATTTTTTTATATAAAAAATTAAAGTCAGTTTCAAACAACTTTTTTTGTGACAACAAGTCTTAATCTTTATCTTATTCAACATTTTATAACTTTGAAAAAAGGATATAATCAATTTTCACTGAAATACTTTGTGGATGTATATTAACCGTTCTGATACTTTTTAACAGTTTGGGCATTTAAATAAACTGCTAAAACCTCGGAATACTATAAATCTTTTTACGTAATTGTTACAAATTATTCTCAATACAACAACAAAAATAGTTTTTAAATATTAAGTTTTTTAAAAAAACAAATATCTTAAAAAGAAAACGCAGTTAAATATTGCTCCATTTATTATATAAAATACTTATTTATGAAGCGTTTCTTATCTTAATCTAAATTAAACTATCAGATGTTAATAATAGTAAACTTAAATAATAGTTAAAATTTATAGCGAAAACATTTATTAAAAAATATTATTTTTAGCTTCGCGGGCCAGGCCTTATCAGGCTCTATTTAAGTCTTGTCGGGCCAGGTCTGACTTTAATTGTCTAAAGATTATAGGTCTTTTTTCAGGCTTGTCAATAATATTTCAGCCGACGGTGGACTCGGTCTAAAATTTTTAACGATTTAGCAGTCTAATTAAAATTTGAAACTAACTTCTTTGTTTCAATTAGTTCTATGCTTTTATGATCATGGTTATAATATTTATTTAAAATTTATCTTCGGCTTAACCCATATTTAAAGAAGATTTGTTTATTTTAAAACAAATATCACGCGATACGTAGTTTTAAAAGTCTATGATATTTATCACTACCGTAAAATAATAATTAAAAGCAATTTTATAAAAGTCTGGGTTAGTGTCGAACGCTTTTAACTTAAATGGTACTTCAAATGTAATTGATACCGCGTGTGCTTCGAGTATGACTGCAATTCATGAAGCAATCGTATCACTTCGGAGTAACGAAGGCAACAGATCTATTGTCGTTGGACTTAATGTAACCACACGAGCTAAACGAGCTTATATTCAGGTAGCATTAAACACGATTAATTACACACGACATCAACTGATGGTAAATGAAATGTTTGGACGCGAATGCCAAAACTATGCATGGCTTTGATAGTGCTAAATGAAAAAAATAAATAGTAAAAAGCTTAATACAGCAGCGTATCCAATTCGTTGTGTATTCGTTGAGATCGCAATATCGTCAGCATAAACACTATGCGCACTCAGTCGCGTATTGACAAAAAGCAACCTCATATATGGTATAAACTAACGCTTTTAAAAATAGAATAATAACCTTTATTTAATTGGTTGACCGACAAAAACTACTAGTGATGAACATTACATTATAGTATTTAATTTCAAAATTTATTATATGGCGCATCGATATGCAGATTATATCAAGATTTGTTTATTCATAGATTAAACAAGTTTCCAAACCAATAATTAATTAACAGGAAAACAATTTATATAAATTATTATCGATAATAATTTATTAGTAACATGTTTTGGTTTAAAATAAAAAACGCGTGATTAGTGATAATAATGAGAAAACAAGACTAACTGCATATTAATAAGTTTTTGTTTTGTTTATGGAGTATATAATCCAATGAAAACATGCTTAAAAGCTCATTATTATTGATTTTATATATTCAATCGTGCCTTAACTCACATTTCATTTTTTTTCTATACTCAAACATTTTTAAATCTAATCTTTAAAACTTATTCAATAATAGTTTGGTTTTAGCTATTACTTTTGGACATATACTCATATTTATTATTCCATCCTCCCTCTTTCAATCTTACTCTTTCTCAGTTAAATTATCCTTTGATAGTTGTCCGTCCTTTATTCCTGCATAAAACTTTCTTTAAATAAGTTCTTTAAAGTTTAAAGAAAGTTCGATATCTATTTTTCACACTGGATAACTATGATTTTCTGACTTTGCTATTATGTGATTATCATTTTTAAAAAAATGAGTACATGAAAGTTTTAAGTTAAAGTGAATAAACATTGATTTTTTGATTGTTTAATTCTATCAAATATTTCGTTCAAATCCGAATTAATTAATATTTTTAAACCTTATTATAAGCTTAGATTAAGTTGGGATATAATACCACAAACAAATTGTAAACTTCCTACTCATTATTTTTATTAACATATAATAGAATAAAATACATTCAAGTTTTTATCTATAATTTGAAATTTTATTTTGCAATTTGTGAAAAATAAGTTATTTAGTAAATTAAAATAATTCCAATTTTCGATTAGCAATTATATGAATTCTCAGCATTATTTTATAACATTTTTACTTAAGTTTTATTCCAATGAATTCATAAACAAAAATCAGAAATTTATTGTTCTAAAAACATTATATAAACTTTATTTTATTTTTTTAGTTTTTAATGATAAAATCATACGTAAGGTTTACTGGAAATTAAAAAAGGAAAGAATAGAGATATTGTAACCATAGGTTACAGTATTTCCCTAATTGATCAATATTATCTGTTAATAACGATCCAAGTGCCAAGAAGTTTTTCACAAATGGGTTAAATTTCAATAACTTTTATGCATATGCCTTATGACTAATTAATTTAAATTTCAATAATTAAATATTAGATTCGAAAACAGTTTGCTAAGCACTTAGTTAACTTAAAATATGTGATTTTTTATCTGTTTTCTAATCTAAACAAGAACGACGGCAATAATAAACATATGTTGTTTTAATAGCTAACAAATACATCATTATTAATTTATTTATCAATAGTAAATTATTTGTAATCTTTTAATAAACTTACCAGTGAATTAAAATACTGTCTGTCTCTCGGAAAATGTTCTTTTATTTAGCGTTTCCAACCAATCAGACCGTTTCAAACTCTTTCTAAATCTTTGAAATGTCAAAAGAAAATCGCGACTGGACAAACGAAAGTTGTTGCGTTTGGTTTGGGAAAGTTTACAGCTTTTAATTTATACTTTTATTCTTTTATAAAATATCTGTTGGCTTTAAACGATCACTGAGTGACGAGTCACAAATTATTTTTCTCGAAGAGTATAAATAAATTTTAAAATATATGATGGCCAAAAAAATCTGTTTTCAAATAAACTTTTTAAAATCAAAGTTATATTCTATACGTATAAATAAAACAGTGGCGGACGAAAATACAATTACACTGATGATGTGTTAAAATCGCGTGACGTTTATTTCAAGTTTTATCCAATGATGAGAAAGAAATATTTTGCTGTGTAGTATGGTAAACTGTATTTTCTCCAATAATGAGGAAAACTAACTCCACCTTAAACAAAAAAAGTAAGCCCAACCCTGATCGTTAAAAACCAATCAAAAGCACCGGTATGTAAAATTACATAATTGTTGAGCATTTGAAGGGATTGTGCATACTTTACACGAGAAGTTTGTTCATAGTATGTTTCAGTAAAACGAAGGTTAAACTTGATAATAGATTTAAACCTGTTTTAATTATTTTTAACATTTACTGATTTTAATTTTATTTCAATAATAATTTTAATAATAGCATTACTTCAAATGCACACATATTAAAATCATAAGCATTGAAATACTCGGTAAAAAATTTCAAAAATAAGTTAAGGAAGAAACTAAAATCATTTAATTAAAAGTATTTAGCTCACTTTGTTTTAAAAATCGAGATTATGGATTTACATCAAATATTATTGTCGTTAATGTCTATCCGTTTTCCATGCCGATGTACGCAATAGTTCTACAATTGAAATTCGCACGAATTTTGTTTTAGTTAATTTTGTTAGTTTAGAAAGTTTTAGTTTGGCTTTTAGAAATAAACTGAAAAGCTTAGATCATACAATAAAGATTAGCTCAGTATGAATGTGTTTTTTTTGTTTTTGTCTTATAATTTTTAAGTTTTTAAGTCAAGATTTAGAAAAGCAAAATCTCTTTATTTATATAAAACAAAAATGAACATTATAAAGGGCTCAACTTGATTCAATTACTTTTAAATGAATAATTATATACATTAGTTTAATGAATTAGAAATCATATGAAATTATTTTACGCCAAATAGACTTAATATATTTTTGCTTAACATCTTTTGAAAAATCAATAGTAAAATACAACTAAATATAAAATTCAAAAAAGCTAAAAAGGCAGCTAAAACAGCTTAAAACAACACATTCATAATAAGCTTATCTTAATATGCAGTTTTAGCCACAAATATATTAGTTTGAGTCAATACGGCAAAATTCCATACTAGCTCTACAATTTTTATGAATATAAAACATGGACAACATAATTGTGATCTATAAATAGTGTACAAATTCGCGAGTATTGACTTTCTTTTAAAAATAGGTTTGAAAAAGCCTCCTATAAGTTTTAAACCAGATCGATTCGTTCATAATATCTGACTTCGCTATTTAAATTTTCGTAAGTTTATAGTAGCTCAAATTTTTAACATTTTCTCGCTGCCATTATTTTATATTATATTTTCTATTGCAAGTTAGAACATGATGTTAAAACAGATTAAATCAAATACAAATCATATTATTAGCGGCATTTAAAACTGTATTATTTAAGATGAATTTTGACAGTTTTTCCGAATTGTGTCCGCTCGATTCTTCGCTGGCTACCATTATTTTATATTTTATATTATAAGTTAAACATTATATAAAAGCAGATGAAATCAATTACAAAACATTATCGATTATTAGTCGCTTAAGACACTTTATGTTTAGAAATTTTTGTTGAGTTTTACCCATTTTCACTAGATTTTGTGACCTCATTGAGATTAAAAATCCATATTTTTACTTCAAATAGCGGCTTATGCCACTTAAGTTAATAATCAAATTTTTGTCATTTTAGACTAGTTTTCACAAATTATGTGTGTTTTTTTGGTAATTTTTTTACAATTTTGAATCTGTATGTCAATTTTTTTGCAGTAAATACGGCATATTCCACTTTTAGTATTAATAAAATTTTTTATTTCAGCCTATTTATTGCCATATTAGCTAGTTTTTTGCCATTTTGACTATAAAAATCACTATTTTTATGTCAAAAAACCGGCATATGCCACTCATTTTTTATTCTTTATTTTGGCAATTTTTATCAGATTCTTGCCTATTTTGACAAAATTTTGTTCATTCAGGAAATAGTTCAAAATCCCTTAATCAACATAACATATTTATGAAATCCATTAATAAGAGTAAAGAATAAAATCCCAATCAAATCAATATCTAAGTCAAAATCAAAGTCAAAGCTTAATCAAAAAACATTTATTTACAGTCTGTAGGGTAAAATACTATAAATAATGCTCTACATGATTTAATTATTATTTAAATTTACGTCTATAACCTGTACACTTAATATTTATCATTAATACCATTTACAATTAGCAATAAATGATTCTTTAAACATTTTAAATTTTTTTAACTGATTTTTTAAATATTTTAATAACATTTTTATAACTAAAAAAGAGCCAAAAACAGACTATTTTCATCGATTTTAACCCTTGATGCCTAGAAAAAAACACCGAAAAACGGCAATTTTTGCTTTAAAAAGTGAAAAAATAGCCGTTTTTTCAGGCGGCCTAGGCATGCAGGGTTAAAAACGATGAAAATA
>JAQIXJ010003334.1:0-13069 GCA_034700185.1 Phthiracarus laevigatus
AAAACTTATCACAGACAGACGGACGGACAGACGGACAGACGGACAGACATTGTCAAAACCATAAGCCCGCTTTTTTTGAAAAGTGAGCTAAAAAATGTTCAGATGTTAAACAATTTTGACATTTTTAAAACTGTTTTCTTATAAAAACGGGAGATCCAGTTCAATATTTAATCTTATTTTGGTAATTTTTACTTTATTTTTCCAATTTTTATCTATTTTATCACAGTTTTTGACCAATTTTGTGGCCTTTTTTTTGACCGTTTTTATGCCTATTTTGCCTACTTTTTTGCCTAATAACATGGAAATCCCTTAATTAGAATAAGATATCTTTTAAAACCCCTTAATTAGAATAAGAAATCGCTTAAAATCCCTTTATTGGAATAAGATTTCGTTTAAAATCCCTTAATAAGAATAAAAAATTGGTAAAATTCCTTAATTAGAATAAGAAATTGGTTAAAATCCCTTAATTGAAATAAGAAATCGCTTAAAATACCTTTATTAAAGTAAAGATCAAAATCTCTTAATTAGAATAAGAGTGCGGACGGACAGACGGACAGACGGACAGATGGACAGAAAGACAGAATAGTCAAATCCATATATCTGTCTAAAAAGTCATATAAAAAAGTTGTTTAGCCTAGAAGTGAAATATTATTAAGAGAAACAACGATTAACAAACACATTTCAACAAAACAATTTAAATTAAAATTCGTCGTTTAAAATTCGCAATATAATATTTTGGCGCAAAAAAATGTAAAATCACAAAATATTAAAAATTCTCCGGCATTCATTGTTGCGTGTGTTTTCGTATTCCAATTCTTTAAAAATATAATTTGCAATTATATTACTGTAACAAAAAAAAATAATAAAAAGCACAGAGACCTTGATCTTGCGAAAACACACAAACATTAAAAAACCCTGCTTGACATTAACTCCTACACCACCCAAAAAGTTATTGTAATGTCCTTTTAACCCACGCCACACGCATAATCTTCAGACAATCTAAAGCCAAAGAATGTAGTTTTTTAAATTAGTTGTTGATGTTTTTTATTTTTCAATATCAAATGACGTCACAAAATGCAATGTAAATTAATTGTTTTATTTTGCGAACGCAATTATGAAGCATCTCATTTTTTTATGTGCAGCGAAAGCGAAAATACTTGTATTACAAGTGTTTTTTTTCCCGTCACTACTAACTTATTTTTTTATTGCTCCGAAAGCGAATGCGAAAGTCCTGGATCGCAACCACATCCACAACCAGTATAAATAGTGATACGAAATTGAAATAGTGCTTCAGACAAGTGAAAGCGTTGCCTATTTCAAGGTTTACCTCTCATCGTCAGATAAAACAGTTTATATTTATATATAAAAAGAGAGAGATTAAGACTAGCAGAAACTTTCTAAGTTTAAAATTTTCTATGCAAAATAATATTACTATTAAAATTTCGACGCTAGTAATAATTTTGACTCTGATACGATTAATATAGTAAATTTTGTCTTCCAAATTTGAAGTGTTTTTTTTATCAAATATTTTTTGTTTACATTGGTTGTGATCTATTTGAGTATTGATAATCGAAATCATTAAGCAATAAACACTTTAGAGGCACAGTTGATTGGTTTGAAGACATTTTTGAAAAAAAAGAAAATATAACTAAATATGAAATTATTGCGAATTTTAGAACTAATCTTTCTATATTCGTTGTGCCAAAATTTGCAAGTGTCCTTTTGCGACACTTGGATAACTCTGTGGAACAAATTAGATTCGCCCGTAGAGATCAGGTGTCAACGCGATGGACTGTTTAAGAAGAAAGATTTTAAGTCGAAAACTGTTGGTACGAACGAACGATACGACATTAAAGCGTAAGTGTTGTCAGTTAGTATAACGAGAAAAAAAACTTTTTTTTCTAATTGCAGGATATTTTTATTACATTTAATAGCTATAGTATGTGACTGAAAGTAACTGTAATACTATAGAAGGCGAGTTTAGCTAACTTTTTTGCCTTAAGCAACAATTCAATAAAATATTAATATTCAATTTTGTTTGGATATCTGCCAAACACTCAAATCTAAAAGAATGTAGGAAAATCTAAACTAACGTTACTTAATTTATATGTTATCTTATTATAATTTTTTTTATTTTAAACTAAAATATACATACCTACGATTTTTTGTGATCATTATTCATTTACTCTTAATTGTGTTTTTATCCACGAGAAAATACTTACTCTGTTCAGTAGTTTTTATTTTTTTATTTTTCTAATTTTATGCCACGGACTTTTTTCATTGCTTTCTTTTCTGTTAACCTCTTTACACGTGAGATAAAAAAGAAATAAAAAATTTATACCGATATGTTACATAAAGTACAGTTCAGTGTCAGTCGAATAGTTTTACTCATAAGCGCGTTATTTTTCGGTTTGAATTTAAAATAATTAAAAATTCATAATTTTCTACTGGTTTAGAAACAGCTTTAGAAAAAACTTCGCAACGATTTATTATTACAAGCTTTACGAGAGTTTTAATTAATATGTTTTTATTCATTCATATATTCATATTTCGTTAATTAATCAATTAATTTAATCGGCTTAAAATTGCAATTTTGATGAACTGCGTTATGTAAAACTTTACAAAAATATTTTAATAAATCAACAAACAAATTACAGATTCCCAACAACGTTACAACGAAAACAATTGCAGTCATTTGTTAGATTAGTAAAACACTAGTTTTAACCTTGTTATTGATAAGAATTTCCTGGTAAACATATATTTCCTCCTAATAACATTACATTAGTAATTACTTAAAAATTAAAATTTTAAAAGCATCCCAAATGCGTGCAGTTATAAAGGAATCCGATTTTTATTTAATGGAAGTTCGACTGACAGTGAGATTAATATATATGATATATTGTCAATTAATAAACAACATTGTGTCATATATTGTATTAATTAAAATTTCTTCCATCAATAAAACGCCGGTACTTATACGATTCTTAAAATTAGTATGGGATATGAGATGTAAGATAAAAACATTTGCACAAAAATGTGCGATTCTTTCACTTAACTGATGCCCAGTAAAATTTAAGAATTTAAGCAAACTTTTATTAATTAATAATAAAATACATTAACGATAATATTTTCTAAATTTAATTAGCAAATATCCTATGATTTGGCTGATAAGCTATTACCGGCACTGGTGTGACGTCACATCAGGCACCACAAGCATCTCGTTTGACATCTTTGGCGGATCCGATAAGCGAATCAATCGCATATCAGATTCTTACTCGGATTGGGTCATCAATAAGCGTGGAGTATATCGCGTAAAGAACGGCAAACTAATGCTTTACTACGGAGAGAATTGGTTGTCAGATGATTACGAGAGTATTGATGATGATGTGACAAGTATTACCGGTTTGGAGTTCAACACCGAAGATGTTCAACAAATGTAAGCAAAGCTTCTCTGTGTTTATATATTTCACGAGACGTCGGGTTTTATCTTAAATCAAAGTTTAGTTTTCAAAGTGACACTGTTTATTGTATTCGCGTTTAGTAAACACGTTCTTTCTATTTTGATCACTGTTTTATTTATCACCGTTTTTCAGGGATTTCCGAATTTACAGATTCTGTCTGTGTTTGCAGAATATCATTCTAAAGTTTTATCGCAAGTTACTTAATCTTAACTGAGTTTATGTGAAACCCTATAATTCACTAGTAAACCGTTTATTTTTCTAACGAGTAAGCCGAGTCTAGCCATTATAAAATGACACAAATTTTGTGATTTGTTATCGAAATCACTAGCCTTAGAGATATAGTTGTTTTATTTAAGCCATTAAACTAAATTATCAACGAAAATTTCTATTAATTAAGTGATTTTTTAATCAAATCGCGCAATCTTTCTCGAAAACGAAGAAATTATTTTTACTTACGCTCGCATAGCGATTGCATGTATCCAAATGTTCACTATTTTTTTTGCTTTTTAAGTAATTTATTTTGTGAGTCACTTAGTATTCAAGTTTTAATTTTGCTTAATGTGTTGCGAAATTTACGTAATTAAGAACTTTTATTTGGTAATTCTCTAAAACGGAAAGTAATAAAAATAAAATCGCTCTAAACTAATTAATTTGCCTAATTTCTCAGCGCTCCTCTCGAAGTACACTTAACATCGTCCACACTTTCGTTAGCCGAGCAAAGATACGCCATAACAAAAGCGACGTACGCGTCAAATAAGTACAAATCGTCGGCCGAAATGGGCAAATATGTGAGCACTTCGATGCAGAAGAAGTTCGGCCTGTTTTGGGCGGTTTTCATCGATGAGCCCGAAAGCGGCAAAATTGTGAAAAGAACGTGCGATACGGACAAAGTGATGATCTTTCACGTGAATAACATTGATTTTATTGTGTGCCAAGTTATGAGATAAATGATATAATTAAGTATATATATATAAATATATATTTAATTCCTTACCTATTTTTTGGTTATATTTTTTTTATACATTGTACAGAAAATTATAAACTTTTTTACAACTATTTAAGATTTGGGATTTATGTATGTAATAAAAAATATTTTTGTATATGAAATTAAATAAAACTAAAAGTTCTTTCACTTTCAAGATAACTAATATTTATTTATCATTTAGTCAAATATAATGCGAGTATAATTGATTCAGAAAATATAGGGTGTATTGAAATTTGTAAGGATGTTTATATCATTAATACAAAAGGTGTTGTTTCTCAAAATATTGTTGCGAAAGTTGGCTATAAATTATTAATCATAAGATATAAATTATCTAGATTTCTATTTCAGTAATTCACTTTGCATTAAAAACTTTCTTTTGATAATTGCGTCGGAACTCTGTTCTTTTTTTTGTATACCAATTACAGTAATGGGTTCTTTAATGCCTTATTTTGCGGTTAATTTCTTGGGTGGTTTCGCAATTTGGCCAATTGTAAGAATGCCTGCTTTGGCCAATGTCACCGTTTTTTTCTGTAATTATCTACAAACTTTAACACATTTACAGCACTTGAATCATATGTGTTCGTGCATTACTTTGAACTCAAGTCCGAATTGAAATTTTAAATCATTCAATGCAAAAATGAAATGAATTGCATATTTTTTTAGCTATCGCTCATAATTATATGTAAATATTTAATATATTGTAATAGTTTATCTGAGCGTATTCGCTCATATTCATTAATATTATATGAATTACGTAATATTAATAATGGTAATCAAGAAAATGTTAATCAAATAGTAATAATATTCAAAAAATTTCGTGCAAAACCCGTACGAGCTTTAGATATACAGTGTAAAGATATATATAAAGATATTAAGGCTTCGGGGAAAAAACAATTAAATATTGTGAAATTATGATGCGTTTCCATCGCTTAATGCGTACTCGTTTGTTACAATTAGCGGCAAATTTAAATGCAAATCGATTGCGTGCGGAATGTCGAGCGTAACGTGAATAAAATATTTAATCGTAATTAGACTTGACTTCATCGATAGCGGTGAGTCTTTCGGTATCAAAACCGATAAGGTTTGTTCCCGAATCTCGCCAGCGATGACTTGCTCTCCAATTACTGGTTCCGTTGACTCTTCCACCGTTTTTTGTTTCTCCTTTGCCATAAATATCTGGGTTTGGAAGAATGAAATACGCGGAGTGACTGCAACCGATGACAAGTTTGTCACCAGACAATGCACTTCAACTGTCTCGCCTTAAACGCAAAAATGTAATATTTAATGATGGCAAGTGTATTGGTTTTGATAGTAAACCTGGAATGTGACCCTTTTTCTTGATATTAGCATCAATGCGAACGCTTCCACTCGCTAAACACAGAATTCCCAGCTCTTTTTCTGTTCCTCCTTCTACTGCAAGCTATTTATAAAGATTAATAGCGATATTCGTTAAAAATTGTAATAAAATTTGAAAACTATCAATAAAATGTCAATAAAAATTTTAAAAATAATTTCAAAAAAGTAATTATTACATAAAAGTTTTGTTTTGCTTACGAAAAGATTGTTTTTGAATGGCGCCTCCACTTTAATCTCGATTCCACTTCTGTGCGTTTCGTTAATCGCCGGTTCTTCTATTATGTATTCGATCCAATAACGTACGCAACCATTATCGCTTTCGAATGACGAAGGCTTTTCACTAGAGTTGATACAATGGTATTATAAAAATATCTAGTGTTAATGATTTCAGCAAAATAAAGTACCTGTCGTCGGGTATCTTCATTTTGAATGGTATTTGGTGAGTGCCCTGTTCCAGCTTTGTTTGCGAAACTGTCAATTTTGAATAAAGAAATTGTATAATAGATAATAGTGATTCGTTCAAATCGTATAGTACAGTATGTGATGCGAAATATTTTTAATTATAATTTATTAAGTTATTAATTTTACATATTAAATATACTTTCGAAAAGTGAAGCCCGAATTTTTTTCAAATAGATTTTTAATCATAAAGTCAATCTCAAATTACATTATCAATTATTTAGCTTCATTATTAATGCTTTAAATTACATATCATACTTTTGATTAGTTTTAATAGTATTCTACTTAGTGTTATATATAAGGCTGTGAAAAATCGGTTTTAACCGAGAAATATTTATTGGTTTAAATTTCGGTTAAAGTAGCTTTATGCATTGTTTAAGTTAAAATAATGAATATAAAAGACAAATTTTTTAACCGAAAAAACCGAATTTTGAAGTCACTGACGAAATGACCGAAAATGATCTTTGCTAACCGATTTTCTTAAAACATGTTTTAAACATGTTTGTTTAAATTGATTACGTGGGTTTATAATTTCGCTGAATTCTTTCATTAAAGAACAACTAATAATCAAAACTACATCACTTAATAACTTGTAGAATTCATAAGGGAAAAAATCCAGTTTTAGAATAATTTGCGTCAGATTCAAACGCATTCAATCAAAAAATTTAAACAATGTACGTCCCTTTAGTGTCTATCGAAGTTGAGCGTTCATTTTCAGTTTAATAACGTTTTTTAATTGACAATAGACTTAGTTTTACTCATGAAAGCATTGAACATGTATACCATTATAAAAATAATTCATTTATATAAAATTTGAGTCGACCGAAACTTTAACCGAAATTGGACCTAAATTATAACCGATAACCGACCGAAATTTACCATTTTTCTGACCGAAATTTCACAGCCCTAGTTATATATTAGAATAGTTTATATTATAGAGAAACAAAAGCGCGCCTTAGAATTTTTTAGGCCTCAGGACTTGAGGTCATTAAAGGTTGAGGCTCGAGTCCAATTCCTTAAAAATTTAAAAGGTTCAGGCCAGGTTCGAGTTATTTTTAGTTGAAACTTAGAACTTTTATGGAAAAATAATATGATTTAAATGTAAGTTTTTAAATAAGTTTTAATATTTAATACATTCATGAAAATATTTCCATGAGCTAAAACATCATTTTTTAGTTTGTTTTTTATTTAATTATTAAAAAAGGAAAATAATTAAAAAGATGCAATGTTAAAAATGTTAAGCACCTGTACCTTGTCCGAGTCATTAAAAAACTTAAGGCTTAAGTCTCAAAATGGTTTAGGTCCCAGTTTCAGGTCCGAATTTTCGTTATGACCCTCAAATACCCGGACCTGTTCATCTATATTTTATTTATAATAATAAAAATCCTTCAAAATAAAAATTTTATCGTTTTATAATTTTTCTACCTAAAGTTCGCTCAGATACAAAGATTCAAAACAGATAGGAAATTTCGGGAGAAGAGAACACCCGATAATTCAGATACTTATAAATTCAGATTACTAATTTAAAATAAGCTTACTCTGCTTTGATTAACGAACGCTCGCCGCTTGTGCTGGGTACTAATCTCACGTTTACCCTCGAACTTTAACCATTACTAGATGGAAAAGGGCTCAAAAAATTATTTTTTAAATCAAAACCCCATCTAAAGTCTACGTTCATAAAGTAAATAACATCTAGCTTATACTGTACTACATAACGCAAACTAACTTTTCTCAACAATAGACAAAGTTTGGTTATTTCTACAATTAATTAAAATGTTAACATACTTTCGGGCGGTAATAGAAATGTTTCGTCCAAATACTTGAGCTTCTGCTGGTATACGTGCGATTGCTCAACCCATTTGACTTTCGCGATGCAAACGAAACCAATTTTAACCATAGATAACCATAGCTCTCCGTTCAACGATATGTGCAATTTTCCGTGAATGTAATCACCGATTTGGTATTTCGTTTGATTTCCCTCTAGAATAATGTCCACGTTTTTTAAGTGAATTCTTTCCATTTATTTGCTATAAGTTTTTTGTCCAAAAATAATTTCGTATTGCTGGGAAGCGAATGATAACATTGAACCACTAGTGAACATCCAATTTTGAGATTTTAATCCTCGGTATGTTTTTCCCTTAATTAAAATGCGACAAAACACTGAAAGAGAATGTGAATAGAGATTAATAAAACAAACGTTATATTAGTAATAAATGGTCGTTAAGCAGCTTTCATGTTGTTAAGTGTTGGGCATTAGTAATGCTCGGAACGGAATTGGTGGTACGAAAAAATGAATGCGCGAGTTGCGTGATAAACCAGTTTCGGCCAAATCGATCGATATTTCTTTTTAATAAGCAGTCTGGATAAACGTTGCATAGTGCGCCTCTTTCTGTCTCGATTTAAATTGCGCTAAAATTAATAATTTTTGGCATAAATTTTTTCCACTCATTTAAATTGTGCTTGTAATATAGCGTGTAATAAATTATTCATGTATTTCTTATTTTATTCATGATAAAATTTGTCAGATAAAGAGCTGGAAATGTTGTACTGGAGCTCAAAATTTAATTAATATTTTTTTCCCAAAACCTTTTTTTAATATATTTAGAATTTGTATATTAAAATTTGATGACAAAAACTTAATAGAATTTTATTCCATATTAACTAGTAAATAATGCGTAATTCTTTTTGAAATATTCTCTATTATTATCTTATATCATATAAAATGTTATTACATTATATGATACCCACTTCAAGTCCGAAACCTTCTGTTATTTTTAATTATATTTAACGATATTTATCGTTATAACTAATTATATATCGATATTTTAAATTATCTTTATATTTAAATTTAAATTTAAAAATTATCTTTCTTTTAAATAAATTCTAAGAGAAAAGTTTAAAAATGTTAGAATCCTTTAACATTAAAATGCATAATTTTCGAAAATCGATCTAAAAATTACACAATTTTGTGCACATAAAGCTTTTATTTCAATTTGGGATAACATTTAGAATTAATTTTGTTTATGAGTGTATTCAATATTAATGCATAATAAAAGTTATCGCGTATACAAAAGTAATATCATAAGCTTGTTTCGCTCGCATGCATTTAATTAGATCTATCATGAAATGTAAAAGTTTAATTAATATTTAAATTAGCAAAAATAAATGGCCACAGCATTTAATTATCTGTTTTGTGGTTATATTGCAGTATAAATAAAAATTTATTTAATAATTAAATTATTTTCTACCACGAAATATCCTAAATTTAAAGTTTTATTCCAAGAGAACATTTATGGAAATATTCTACATTTACAATATTGTATTAGTAAATTCGTCTCCGTTTTATTAAATATATCCATTCTTTCCTGTCATATATTTATTTTGTAAGTTTTAAGTTAAACCTTTTTAGGCAGAGTTTTATACAAAATCAAAAACTTTGAAGTTTTTTTTGTAACTTTCCGTTAACACTATTACTTTCATCAGAAAAAGAGTTCAATTTTACTGATGAAAGTGATAGTGTTCACTGAAAGCTACAAAAAAAACTTCAAAGTTTTTGATTTTGTTTAAAACTCTGTCTAAAAATGTCTCAGTTTTCTTTCAAAAATATTTTTTTTTTTGAACCTTTAACGTTTTTTGTTGCTGTTTTAATACGGTAATTATTTTTGCAAACTTTAATACAATCATTTTTAGATTCTTAACGCATATATATTTTTTAAAAAATCGTAAATTAGAATTAGATATAACTTAAAGGCCAACAATTATATACGTACATAGATACAGTCTGATCCCGATTATGGGAACTCGTCGGTGCTTCAAAAAATACTTGCCATAATCGAATATTGCTAGAACGCGACTTATTTTATATATCAAAGAAAATACAAGCTATTATTGTAATTATAAGATTATTATTGAATTTGTGTCAAAAAATCTGTTATTTTTGTCTGTTTAGAGTTTTTAAATTTAAGACTATATTATATTTCGATTTCATTAATTAATTTATGATTATTTTCAATAAAATCGCTTTGAGTAAAATATTTTCTGAAAACACTAACTGCATTAATTGCATCTAATAGTTTAATAGATTCTGATTCTTGTTCGCTATCATCCAGTTCTTCAGTGTAATCAGAATCGATTTAATGCGAAAGTTAACAACCATAAACTTGCCATAATTGAGGTATTGTTTAAAGTATTGGTGTTTTTATTATAAGTTGCCAAAATCAAGGAATTGCTATAACCCGAGTTGCTTTAATCCGAGCAATTTAACATTACAAACATAGCAAAAATTTTGGTGTATCAGAAAATTATTGCTATAATCAGAGGTGCCATAATCGGGGTTAGACTGTATATACTGTACTTCAGAACAAATGGTATCAATTATTTTTTAACTAATTAATAATTCGAGTGTCAAAATAATAGCATTTATAGCATACAAAAATAGCGCTATAAATAAGATTAATTATAAATATATTCATAGTGGAATGTTCGTTTATTCAAATAAGTATTTGAAACATGCGCTTTAGAAAGCCACTTTTTCAATAATAATTATTAAGAAACATGTTATTTAATTCGTATACAGTTTGACCCAGATTAGGGCAACTCGTTGGTGCATCTTAAATCTTTTGCCATAATCGAAATTTGCTATAAAGCGGACTAATTTTACAAATGTTACTAATTCTTTGAATTATAGAAAATTATTGCTATAATCGAATTTTGCTATAGTCCGAGGTACCATAATCGGGGTTAGACTGTATATTGTTGTAAATTATTGGTACATTTTTATAGGAGTCAATTGTTAAAATAGAATTTATTTTCTATATTTAAAAGCACAGACAATAGCAAAAGTTTAATGAGAACATGCTATAACGCTTAACGTGTTTCTTAATAATTAATATGCACTTTTATATGCATAATTAATATGCATTATTAAATCACTTTCTAAAGCGCACCATTCAATTGTAATTATGCTTAATGGTCGGTATATCGCTTAACCATTTTAATATTTGAAAATATTTCGTGATTCCACTCAATCACATCGTCAAATCCGAATGCTGTGAAAGTTATAATTATTTGCACTTTAGTTTATATGATAAATTTTTAGCTCACTTTTTTTAGAAAAAGGAGAGCTTATGCATTTGACCATGTCCGTCTGTCCGTCTGTACGTTCGCAGTCTTATATTAATTAAGTAGATTTCCCGATTTCTTTAAACTAATTAAGGAATTTTGACTTTTTTCACTTAATTTAACTATTAAGTTTTTTACATAAGTAGACCTTGACCTATGAAAAAGTGAGCTCTCTATGAATGTGCCGTTCTTGTTTACTTTAAATATGATACGTAAAGTATATAAACTTTATGTGCGATGCATAAATATATTTATCAAGAACATTGTTTATCTTGAAAGAAATACGTTTTTGATTCAACAATATATAACGAGTAAGATAAACAATATGAAACGTTATACTGGCTAATACGTAATAGCTTTAACGGGTTAATGAGAAGAAAGGAATAAAAGAATTGTTTATAAAACAAAAAATTAATAGTGAGCACAATAATGTATATTATTAACCCACAAAAATTTAAACAGTTAGAACTTACTGTAAGTCAAATTGCATATTACACATTATTACACATTAATGGGGTGGCTATTTATTTATAAATTATATTTTATTTTAAAGATAAAATAATTATAATAAATTTTTGTATAACAAAAGATAACCTGGAAGATCAATAAACAATAATGAGTTAACAGAATTAGAATTTTAAATTACCATATAACAACATAGTATTTGGAATATATGTATAAGCATTCGAAATATAAATACGACAAAAAATTAAATTATTCGACAATTTTGAAATATGAAAATGAAATATAAATTATTTTAATTTAAATGATATTTACTAAATCTATAAGATATAGTCAAATTACTAATCAACCAGTTGAGTAATGAAGTACATTAATATATTTAAGTATTAATAGAAGTCAACTTCAAAATATACTGTTCAGTCTCTGTTCTCCGCAATAAACACATGATATCATATTTAAATACTACAAATAATCATGTTTGGCCAAAATTCCTAATCTCTAATTGCTTTGGGAACAAGAATCTAAGAATTATAATTAGTAGGCAGGAATGTTGGCTAAAAATAGTTTTACTGTAATATAAACTACAGATAGAATTATCATTTGTTGAGTAAAAGTTTGATAGCTTTACACACTCCCAAAATTATACTACAGTATTGCTAAACATTGTTACAATAATACTGTAATGTACTCAATTAAAAAATATAGCAATAAACGCATAAATTTCAACAATGTTTCCCAAAAGCATAACATGTCTACGTATTATTAACTTAATAAAAAAATTAAATATAAACTATTTATTGATTTAACGCAAACTGATTTGTAATAATTATGGGCAAATTTAAATGCAAATCAACCGAATACGGTATATCTAACGTGACGTGAATGAAGTACTTAATCGTAATCAAACGCGTTTTAACAGACAACGAAATATCGGTGGGTATCGGAATGAGTAACGTTTGCTCTTCTGTTTCATTTTCCCTGACTTGCGAACCGATAACCGGCTTCATCGCCACCTCAACCGTTTTGTGCTTCTCTTTTGCCATAAATATTTGGGTCTGGAATAGCGAAACTCTTGGCGTTACACTAACCGTTGAATTGTTGCTCACCAAACAATTCACTTCCACAATATCACCTATAATTAAACGTATTAATTAAAGGTGCTAATGGTTTGGTTTTTAATGGTTGGTTAATGGTTTTAACCATTTTTTAGTGGTTTGGGTTGGTT
>JAQIXJ010003335.1:0-13069 GCA_034700185.1 Phthiracarus laevigatus
TAATTTAGTTTTATAGTTCGAAACACTATTTTGAGGAAATGATTTTACATTTGATGGTAACGTAACATAAAAATTATCCATCTTTTTTTTATTTATACATTATTGTTTAGTCATTCTTATTATTTATTTTTTAAAATTTTTTATATAGTTTTCTGTTACTTAGTGTATGGCTCTGAACTTGTATGGCTCTGCGCCTCTCATGGTGCATGGCTGTGCGCCTAACATGGTGTATGGCTCTGCGCCGCATGCGGCGCAGAGCCATACAAGTACTATCTACTAAGCATTATTTCTATGTTATCCAATACAGACTCCTAATGAGCTATTTAAACATGAAAAATAAAAAAGTACCGAAAATTCAAAATGAAAAACTTAAAAAATTCGGAAAGTTTCATTATATATCACATATTCTCAGAAACACCTCACATATTATCAAATATAATGGCAGCAGGAAGTTAACCAATAGTGAATGTTGCTCCGCAAGGCCACATCGATCAGATGCTGGAAATTGGATACGAGTTTCACGATATGTTAGGCAAAGGCAGTTATGGCGAAGCGTTTCGTTGCGAATCGACGACCACCTTTGCTGGTAGTAATCAGAACGTCAAACAACTATCAGGAAAAGTCATCACAATTACTAAAGCGCCAGATAAATCCAAACAAATGATGGCTTATATAGCTTCTCTCTCTCTCTCTCATCGTGGGATAGGTTTATTTAACTATAAGAAATTAAAACCTCAAATTCAGAGCTACTCAATTATATAAACGTTAACTCATGTTAAATAATTTAAATTAAAACGAGTGTGAAGAGTCCGTTTCTCGGGAATAAAAACATTTTCATTTCTTTAAATTGCTTACAATAATATGAAATAATCAGTTTGTTGCTTTAATAGCACCAAAAACGCTATATATTGTTGAATTTTATATCGTTTTTTGTTTATTGTTAAATTATAAGCCTATATATAATACGCTAAAATATTTTTGCTAATGTTGTGTGATTTCAGTGAAAATAGTTTAAATTTTTAGAGAGAGAGAGATTATTCTTTTAGTATATAATACAGATTATAGTTGTAGTTTTGTGAAATATAGAAAATATTAATTTAATTGTTGATTTGAATTGGTTTAAAACTTTTCTTATTTGTCTCTTATATTTATAACAAACAACTCACTGTGTCATTCATATATGCTAATTTTATTGATTTAACATAACAATACCTTAAAATTTTCTTAAGGTAAAAAAGAACATTGCTTAACGCGCGTGAAAAGCGTTTAATATTCAACAATATGTAACGGGTAAATATTTTATTTTAACAAAACAATCCAATTCGACAAATAAATCATTTTTCATTTTTTAAGTATACTAATCACCCAGTTAGTGTGTAAACAATTGAATACAATAAATAAATCATTTTATAAAACGGCACATTCACATAGAGCTAACGTTTTTAAGTTACTGAGTACTCATATCACCACTATATAAGTTTAAAAACTTAAAAAATGCCTAATGTTACTTAAAAATGGGACTTTTGGGACCTCGGGACTTGAAGTCTTTTAAGATTCAGGTTCGAATCAAAGTCTTTAAAAAATTAAAAGATTCAGGTCCTGGTTCTGTAAAGTTTGTTCCTGATCCGATCAGGTTCAGGTTCGAGTTCCTATAGGTTGGGTCTTGGGGCTTATATAAAAATCTAAAATGCATAAAATGTAAGTTTTTAAATAAGTTTTAATATTAATTACATTAAAATACAAATTTCTATCTGTTTAGTAACAACATGTGTGTTTCATAACGCTGTTTAGTCTTTTATCAATGCAGGAAACTGGCAAAACTGGCACAAGCCTTGACATGCCTGGTTCATGTCCGGGTTTTCTTAAGGACCCTCAAAAATCCGGACCTTTTCATCTATTGCCTAGACAAATAAAGTAAATCAAATAATCAAATATTTTATTGAACAGATTAAGGATTGTTGAAAACTAGAATTTTTATTTCATTTTAATTCATAATTTAAATTCATTCTAAAAATAACGGGAATTTGCTTTGAAATGAATAACAGAGGGATTAGAAAAAGTCAAACTTTTATCAGTATTATGGATAAAAAGAGAGCAAACTCGCTATGACGTTCATTATTATATAAAAGCTCGTTCTAACAAGCATATTAAAATAATTTAGATTAACTGATAATTCAAAAAAAAACAAAAAATAATGTTATTCTACTAAAATAATGGAAAAAGATCAATATAAGGTATTAATAATTAACTGCCAGCAAGTCAACAAATTTTACAAGCCAGTCCTATACCGTTATTTATATGGTGCTATACCGTCCAAATAAACCCCTTAAAAAGTTCAGAATCCCATCCCCAGTCTGTCCCATCCCGATATTATTTCCAGGTGTAATTTAGACTTACCAAAATACAGTGTACATCAAACTGGATTTGGATTGGGTATCATCACTGTGGACACTGCAACAAACAAATACACAAACATAGTGGAATCCACTAGCTCGACATTGTTTTCTCAAAAAGAGCTTAAAATTGATTAAAAATACTTTCAAACAAAAGAATCTTGATTGATATACTTCTTCATAATAGATGATTGCTTTTCAAGTAGAATAAAGAACAATATATGGTTTAAGGTTAAGTTTTTTATGTTAATAAATAGTTATTTTACTATATTTGAACAGGATGTCCCAAGGGTGAGAGTCTGATTGGGTACTTTCCCCTCCCTCCCATTAAAATGTGAAAGTCTGAAGTCATAAAATAGCAATTTTTTCATGAAAATGGCACTTTTTTGCCGAATAATAAAAAAAATTGTCGCTTATGTCCGATGAGTTTCAAATCAAAATTTAGGAAATTCTATCATAATAAATTAGAGGCAAATAAGAGATAGAACGTCTAAAGCAAAATAAATAAAGTTTAAAATATGATCAAATTTAGTTGTCTAGATTAAATTATAAACAAAATGACATTTTATAGTAAAGCAAATTATTTAAAATATATGAACCATTTTGAAAAATATTTGCAAAACACTCATTTTTTGCGTGCAAATTCATTTTATGATTATTCCTATGGCATATATTCGCCAAAAGAAACAAATTACGCTTGTTTTATAATAATACTATTATTAATTTTTGCATTTAGATCTTTAATAATAATATACTTCAACGAACCATTCTATTGGTTATTATTGGGAGACACATCGCATTTCCTATTTAATCCAATTACTTTCAACTTTTTTTATTTTACATTATATTGTGGATTTACATTGGAAAGCATTAGTTATCTATTTGATAGATGGATGATAATGAAAACACCACAGTTTGGAGATTTATATTCACTAATAGCAAAAGCTCATAGAAATGGAGTGTTTAATGATAAATGCATGAAATCCATGCACTTTACAGGAAAAATTATGGATTTGATATTATCTTATTCATTTATATACTTTTTTGTTTATGGATTATTATCAATCCATGTCTATATAAATGATGATATATTTAACGTTCCATTCTCTGTACCAATACTTTTGTTTTGGTTTATTATGCATACAACATCTATTCATTGTATAATAAAAAGAGGTGTTTCTGGGTCTTTAATTGCGTTGGTAACTTGTGCTTTTATGAAATTTCAATACATTCAATTAGCTTCAATGCATACAATTCAATTCAATTCATTTTATTATATTTTCGATATTTATATTAAATATTTATTTTTTTCTTAGACTTAATCGAGAGAATTTGGAGTATATTTATTGCTGCGGAGAATCGGTTGTATTTATTAATTGTAAATGTAAATAAAAGTTTTAAAACAAAACTACTAATATATGACTACACTGCGGTAATTAAATAATCAAGCCTACAAATAAAATAACCTCACACTACCCTTACTAAATGAAATATTGAAGTTTAAAAGAATGTTAAGCAGATTAAGGTTTAAAATATTGTTAAGATTGATAAGTTGCAAGAAATTAAAAGAAAATCTGTACTGATGAAGTTTTTTGGCATATAATTTAAGCACTGGCTTGAAAAATTTGCACACTTTTTAAAGCTTAATAGCTATTTAAGTATAAACTTTTGTTTTATAAATTTTATATACAATTATAGATTTGTTTTATGACTATATCTATATGTTAAAGTATTTAGATAATTATTTACCGTTTACAAAACATCTTCTTCAAAAGAGCCATTAGTTCGCTAACGTACTGCAGTTTTTATATTTTTCCTATGGTAACGCAAATCTAGCAAAATAGATACTTTTATATAACGGGCCCCCTAATTTAGGGTCAGGAATTTAATGTTTAACGCTGTTTAAACACCCCACGCGTCTAACAGAACCAAATCCTCTCATAAAGTTATATTTAAAAAATATTAAAAATAGGGGCTCCATTTTCCCAAGTTCAGCCGAAAAAACTGACAGATTTAACCACTCAAATCAAAAACACTTTTAATATATATGCATATCAATTTTCGTGTACGTTGCAATAATCACATCTGTTTCATAATTTAAGTTTTTCAAGTATTAACTAGTGTTCATATCTCTAATTTTAATTTGAAATTATTATTCTTTAAATTATATAGTTGAGATAAAATCTTAAAAAACAAAGTTGTAACGATGTTTATATTAACGTAATTATTGGTAAGTAACTCTTAATACTTTTTTTTGGTTTTTTGTTTAGCCATTGATTAGTAGATTAACATAATTTTACTATACTGTTGAAATATCAATTTATCACAATCATTTCAATATACGTATTGATAAAAAGCTTTTATATAAATATGAACATTATATGATTTTGGCAATGCCTGTTTGTCGGTATGTTTGTGTAATGTAAGTGAACGTTTGTAATTTCCAGAGATGTGATTTTTTGGAAAAATCCGAAATTTTACAATTTCCACCAAAATATATTCAAAATAAGCTTATTTGTGACCAAACCAGGTTTTTTAACTCAATTTCTTATACAAAATTCGGGTTTATGCATTTATCAATGTCAGTCTGTCTATCTGTATGTTTGCAGTCATATAATAAAAAGGATTTACATATTCGTAATATTAATAAAAGTATTTGGTATTTTGCCATCTAGGCTTAAAACTAATATTTTTGTGGCTGAAATAGGCATTAACCTATGAAAGCGCGAGCTTTCTATGAAATTGTCATTATTATTTTAATGCAATCTTTAGCAAAATTGAATGTGTGAACATCAAGCATAGAAACGTTAAAACTTTCACCGTAATTTTTATCTAGTTTATGAATGTAAAATGCTAATCAAAGCCAAAAACTGTATAAAAGCTTATATTATATCAAACAACACTCATTTTTTTGCATATCAATTTTATAGTACGTTGCAATAATCAATGTTTTATAAATTAAGTTTTTTCAAGCATTAAAATGTATTTAAATCTGTAATTTTAATTTCTATTTATTATTCTGATAATTTTATTGTTGAGACACAATCATTATAGATAAATAAATTATTACTATGTTTATGAAAGTAATTATAAGTTTATGTTTTTAAATACTTTATATTTTTTTATGTTTAGGCATTTGTTTTGTAGAATCACAAACCTTATTTATAAAATTTGTTCCAATAAGGATATTGAGTACAATCGATTATATAAATAAGAACGTCATGTTCATATTCGTCTCGATAGGAGATCTTAAATATTTTAATTTATATACTTTTAATTTTTATCTTACTTTCTAAAAAAAAATCTAACTCATATCTGTTGTCTATATGTTTTGTATAAACACTGAACGTTCATCAGTACTCTAAACTTAAGGTCATAAAGAGAGATGAAAAAAAATTCCAGTTTTTCCAATTATTGCCGGAAAAAAATAAAGACGAATTTTCGTTGTAACCACAAACTTTATGTTAGAAATATAATTAAGTTTGGCCCAAGTTTATATAAGAGTTTATCACAAACTAACCAACAAATATGATGAATTTGTCTTCCCAAACAATTCATTTCTGGACATTACATTTGTGTATTTATATACCATTCATTTCTTGTTTCATTTTGTAGTATTCAATTCGATTGTAAGTTCTTCTTGTGTTTTGTATACTAAAAGTAGTGGCCCTTTATGGTGTAGTGGGTTAACGCTGTGTTCACTTACTTTAACATGTGAGCAATGACATACTTTAGGTTCGAGTCCAGAGTGCGTTTGTACTCTGTCTCATCCTTTAGTCGGAGTTACCTCATATCTCGTGTATTACACATACATATGTTTGAAAACATGTACGTATGTGTATATTACGGATGCACGGGAGCAGAGATGGCAAATGGGTCAGACGGTATCCACGTAAAACTGTGACCGTTACTTGTATAGTGCTTTGCGGAGTACAAGTATAAAACACATAAATAATGTATACTTAAAGCAGTCGACTTCTTACGCAGTTTTTTAAACAGTGTGTCCAACTTTATTTTACGAGACTATTAATGGGAACTTACAATAATTATTGTAAACAAGCTTTTTAATTAAAAATTTATACACTTCTCTTTTCTCTTAGCATATATTGAACCTATATCGATAGATTTGATATAATATTAATATAATCAAATTTTATTGAATAGCATTATATATATTGATTGATTTGGTTGGTTCAAAAAATCTGGCAATAATTGATTATAAAAATGTTACATTAAATTCATGTGGCCTAAAATCATTTGACTCTATGCCAACAAAAAGCAACCATGCTTAAAATGGCATAAATCTGCCAGAGAAGAGCTTGCCGAAAAAAAAGAATTGAGAAATATCTATAATGGACGATACGCTAATGATGGAGAATTCCCGTTCACTGTATTAATGATTGCTTCTGTTTCTATATTGTAAATTTAATAATTATTTATATTCAAGTTCAAAATAATATCTATATTTTATATTAATAAAAAATAAGAGAAAAAATAATTATATTAGATTTCCAATCCTGTCCGAATATTTTATATCTGGCCTGGGTTTTGCCTTAAAAATCATTGGGTAGATTCTGGCCTTGAATTACATGTGTAAGAAATATTTACATTTAAAATTTCTATTAAGTGAAGGAAGTTTAAAATTTTTTATGTATTTATGACATTAAAAGATATAACTCAATGCTTATTATATGCTAAAAACTAAAAATTAAATTTCTGCAAATATAGCTAAAACTAAGAGAGTAAACAAAAATTTATTTCTATTAACTAATTAAGTTATTTATTCTAAAATATTTAATCAATTAAAAACACTCTTTAATATTCACCCAAGTATCTGAAATCAAATAAGCTTATAGTTTATATTTTATTAACTTTAATGTTTTCACTGCTTCATGCAATCAAAATTTGGTTGAATATAAAAAATATAGATACTAAAATACAAATAGTATTCAATATAGTTATTAGTGTCTAATTATATGATCTAATTTAAGCGGGAGTTATAAAACATGTACGGGAGTCATAGTCAATGAAAAGTGGATATTAACGGCTGGCCATTGCTTGAAAGGGTAAAAATATTAAATAATTAAATAAAAAATTAATAAAATTATATTTTTTTCAGCATATCTGTTAATGCTCTAAAAATTTATACCGGTATCGCAAATTACAATGATATTAATTGGTCTAATTATTATTTGCCGGAAAAAATAATAATTCACGAAAAATTTGATTCTAAACATATCCAGAATGCAGACATTGGATTAATAAAATTAAAGAAGAATATAAATACAAATAGAGATACAACAAACGGCGTTTATTTACCACATAAAAAATATGAACCAAGTAAGGAGTTAGCACTCCATACTGGTTGGGGTGAGATTGACGAATATACAGATAATGACAAACGATTAAAAATGACGCCAATTAAGATAAATTTTCGAGTTTCTCATTATTTACCTGTTTTTTCAACATCATCACCAAAATATGGAAATTCATGCAAAGTATGTATTAATTATTCTACCGAATTTATTAGTTAAGAATATATTAAATTTATACAGATAAATTTTTTAAAATGTCACTATTGCTGCAGTCTTCGTAATTAAAACAGATTATTTTTCTTCGAAATATATCGATTGTTACTAATGACAATAAATAGAGCGCATCGTTACCGGTTATAAGAACTGTGTTAACCGGTAATGACCGCCGCTTTCAAAATTATTTATCGGCCAATTTGCTCTTAATACCGATACTTAATGGAATTATCTAATTTAAAGTTTATAAATGCTTGTAAAAACATGTTTTTTATAAGATTCATATTGTTGTTACAATAATAACAATGTATTTTATAATTTAATTTAAAATAATGCATCCAAAAGCTAAAAAATAAGCATAGTTCGAAAAATTCACATTGATTTAATAACTACGTTTGATATTAAATTTTTAGAAACTTAAAAAAAACAAAATTATGAAATTTTCCATGTAAATTTTGGATCAAAACTCAAATTTAATTAAATTGAAATATTCAGATTAATTTTTGCTAACATATTTTAATGAAATTTTTTATAAAACCGGTTATTACTGCCGATTTTATAACTTATTTACCGATCATATAAATATGACCGGATTTATTCTTTTATTATGACCGGTAACGATGAGCACTTCTTATAAATTAGAGCGCAATATTACACGTTTTACACTTGCATGCATCGATAAAACGTTATTTAGAATAACTAGAAGATAAGTTTCTTATTCAAAAATATAATTCAATATTCAATTTTCTATTCAGTATAACAGATATAATGTAAAAATTATGTATGTTCAATCAAAATAATAAAATAAATTGTTTGGAATAAGTACATATTAATTAATATTTACATTACAAATACATGTATTAGGATCGATTCGATCTTGTTTAAAACTGACCTTCACCAGTTAATAATATTCTTAATCTATTAACATTGATATTTCATAGAAGTTTTATTTTAACAGCATCTTTAAGTAAAACTTTTAAAGTTTTTTAAATTTCAAAGATTAGTTTACGAGTATAAAATTTATTTGCTAATTAATAAATTATTTTTTTCATTAAATTGTAAACAATATTTTTCTAAATTAGTTTACTTCATATAAAACCTTCTAAATAAAAACTCACATTTATAGTAATTATTAACTTTAACTCTTAATTTTACCATGGTAACTATTAGTGTTAAAATTAACTGATTAATATGTGCATTTCTCAAAAAAATCGAATAATATCCGATAGTATCCTAAATTTAAAGATAAGCTTAAAACTAGATAGTATAGAATTGATTAATTTATACGGAAATGTTACTATGTTTAAATTTATAAGACTTATATTATAAGGGTGATTCTGGTGGGCCTCTAATTCAATATATCAATGGACGTGCTGTTCTAATCGGAATAATGAGCCATGTTATGAAAAGCAGTAAAGATAAGCCATGTGGACCCGTTAGCTCATTATGGTTTGCGAATGTTCCATATTTCGTTGATTGGATCACAGAAAAAATATCACGCAATTGAGTTTTTAATGAATTTTGTTTATTAGTGTTTTTTCTTAATTACTAAATTTCTATTATATTATAAAATACACGATAACAAGATTAATATCATTTTTTATATCGTAATATGCAAAATAAGGTTAATTAATATAAATTTTAAATTAGCACATAAAACATGTTTATATTAATGTAATTTTATAAAATGATAAAAAAAATTAAATTACTAAAACATATTTAGCGACTAATATTTAGTTTTCAATGATTATGTTTGCAAGACTTTAATAAATCACCAAATTAGACGACAAAATAAAAAATAATGGCATTTAAAATAAGTCAAAAAAATTAAAAAACAAGAACGAGTTCATATAGAGTTCACTTTTTATAGTTTTATCTAAGTTTATACATTTACTTATAAAGTGTATTTATAAACTTTGTCTACAGTTTTCTAGAATATCAAACTTATTTAATATAAAATACGACCTAAGTTAGGTGGTCTAGCTAATGCGGACACACGGACGGATAGACGGACAGGGTCAAATCAATAAGCTCTACTTTCTAGAAAGTGAGCTAAAAATTGGAAAAGTCAAATAAAAACTTAAAATATTCAAAGAAAAGATTTTCGTTAATGTAAAAAAACGAAAAAATTATAAAAAATTCTACAGATTAAAATACAAATGAATCCCAAATCAAATTGCTGACTTTTAGAAAGTGAAATAAAATTGGGAATAAATTCAATTATTTACAATAACAAAATATCCGTTTAAAATGAATGATGTGATTAATATATTTCTGTAACAAATCAGAACAATAATAAATAAGATATTTGCATAATTTTTTAGCTCACTTTCTTGAAAAGAGAGCGAGGTTATGGATTTGACCATGTCTGTCCGTCCGTCCGTCCGTCCGTCCGTCCGTGACGGTGTCCGCACTAGCTCGATCATTGAAGTTAGCTCGTATTTTACATTTGTTAATTTTGACATTTTCGAAAACTTTAGATTAAATATTAATCTTAAATAACTTTTTACCTAAGATTAAACTATGAAAAGTGAGCTCTCTATGAATGTGTCGTTCTTGTTTTATAGATAAAAGTATGAAAAAAAGGAATTACATTCGTTTGAAAAGTACATATAAAACTGTTGACCGTCTTTCAGCAACTCAATGCCCTCAAATATTTCTTGCCCGTCTACATGTCCAGTGCAGTTTATCCATACATCCTCATTCATAAATGCAGGACTAGAAACGACAAAATCTTCTGAATTGATAGCTACAGAGTTACACAAAGTGGCCAATTTTAGAACCACTAATAATAAGCACAGGCACAGCATATTGAAGTGAAAACAATTATTACTACCAACAAGAGAATAGCTATGATTGCAGCGCTAACAGTGCTTAATTAGTTATTGATAAATATTTACTCTTAATTTTTTCGCAATCATTTCTTTCCAGTTAGACTTTTCTATACATTAATATCAATTAACATTTGTTAAGCTTCGTGAGAGTTATGTCAAGTGTTTTGATTAGTCTCCCGAATCGTTACAATTTTTATGCTCCATCCCGACTACTGCCTGATAGGTAGATAGTATATATCTACTATAGATACATGGCCTTTGTTTCTGTTTTTAATAACCCAACACTAGCTGGCCATAAAAAAAGCATTGTGGAAAAGATGGAATAAATGGAAAATACTTTCAGGATTCATTTTAGTTATTCGTTCATTAATAATTGATCAATACTATAATTTTTAATGCTGCGTTGAATTAATTTAGATTTTAATATGTTTTCCAAAAATTAGGAATAACTAAACTTTGTTTACACCACGATCTTGCTAGAAAAAAAATTCTTTTTTTAATCAAGGTCCGATCAGTGTGATATTTTTTGTTTTAAAATCGATACCGGGTTGCCTTCGAAAACGTCCAAATAATTTTCAATAAGGTTTTGCGTTCTTAGTGATTGTATTAGACTCCCAAACGGGCCCCCGATTTTTTGGGCCACCGCCGGCCCCGACACTTTTCCTCGGGACGGGTCGGGTTTGAGCTTGAACCTATCGGGCTTAAGTCGGGCCAGGCTTTGAAATAATTCCAACATATTTTAAAACTTTATCTCTAATTTATTTTTAAATTAAATAGAAATTCAGAACGAAAATTTCAGTTATGCTAATTTAATTTAACAGATAAGAGAACAAAATTAAAATCTGATAAAGTGATAAACTATTATTTTTATGATCAAATTATGATGATATTAAATAAAACAAAATTTTTATTATGTTGTTTTTTATTAGAATCAGGCTCGGGCCCGGTCGGGTTTCTACCTATCGGCAGAAATCGGGCCGGGCTTTAAAACTTTCATAAAAGTCGGGCTCGGGCCGGATCGGGCCTGAACATAACGGGCCGAAATCGGGCTCGGGCTTAAAATTTTTAACGATTTGGGAGTCTAGATTGTATAGTAAAATAGATTTAAATATCTACTAAAACTTTTAGAAGTTGTAGAAACAACATTTAAAATTTCAAAGTTCGTTAGTCAAAAATTTTTAAGTCTCTGTTATCATCTTCTTACACAGATTTAGATCAAAGAGTATTGAGTAGCTTTCAAAATATTTAAAGGAAATGCTTAACATGCTTTAAATTTATCTTATATTTTCATTATATCATTCAATGATTAACAGTAAAGCATTATTTATTAGAAATAAAGTGCTGTTAAAACTTGAATTATTTATTTTGCACAAAAACATCCATTGTTCACATATTTCCAAGTAAGTAGTTATAAATGTATAATCTCTGTTGTATATAACCCTTTTGTTTCAGAAATTATACATATTCTTTAGAAACAAAAATAAAAAATTTTATTTAAAAAATACAAAAAAATACAAAAAAACCAACAAATATAATTAAAACATTAAAGAAATTTAAGGTAATTAAGGGTGGACATAAGTCGAAGTGTTGCAGCGGTCCCGAATCCACTTTTGGGATTCACTTAAATATTTACTCTGTAGACTTTTTTATCTGACTTTGCAAATTTCAGATATATGGAATTGGTTCGTCCGTACGTCCATATTTCTGCTCCCTCTTTATATACATTAAGGGATTATGATCTTTACTTTAATAAAGTTATTTGACGATTTATAATTTTAATTAATGGATTTGAACCGATTTCTGACGTTAATAAAGTGATATTAAGATTTAAAAAGTCAAAATAGGGTTCAAAAGACCAAAGGTATGCTCAAAATTAAATTGATCAAAGTGGGCATATACCAACTGAAATTAACTTTACAAAGTCAGATATTATGGCCGTTTTCATTTTTTAAAATTTTTTTAACTAATAATCTATAATGAAGGATTTTATTGGTCACACTTATTTTATCCATGTCTGATTTTCATAAATGTTGTAAACCGGTTTTATATGTACGAGTTTGGAAATAATTAGAAAAATTCGAATAACGGAAATTATTTGCTGACTGTTAGGCTATCTATGCTTGATTTTTATAGATGTTGCTCAACGCTTGTACTTTACAATGTATACCAAAATTAAAGAAAATCTGTACTCATGAACAGAGATTGATTTGCCTTCTGTCTTTACGCGACTGAGTGTTCATTCTCCCCTATAATTACTGCACTATGAAAATGGCTACGCTGCTGTATAAAGCTTTTTTTTATTTTGTTTCATTTA
>JAQIXJ010003336.1:0-13067 GCA_034700185.1 Phthiracarus laevigatus
TCCAAACCTAACTAAACTTATCCAAACCTAACTAAACATATCCAAACCTAACTAAACTTATCCAAACCTAACTAAACATATCCAAACCTAACTAAACTTATCCAAACCTAACTAAACATATCCAAACCTAACTAAACTTATCCAAACCTAACTAAACATATCCAAACCTAACTAAACTTATCCAAACCTAACTAAACTTATCCAAACCTAACTAAAATTATCCAAACCTAACTAAACGCATTTGTATAATTTATTTAATTTCCACATTTTATGTATATTATCATTTGAATAATCAATTTAATTCAAAATTATACGTTATTTTTATTGCAATAATAAATTTGTTGAAAACAAAATGCGTGCTTTTAAAACTTTCTTAAAGTTTTTTACAACAATATGAGAAAATCTTTTTCTAAACTTTTTTGTAACAATGGGGACCGTATAAAGCAGAACGCCCGAAACATGTTTTGATTAACGGTTGATTACGGTATTATATTACGCAATAATATTATTTAAATCACGCGCTTAATAAGTGTAGTGACTTAGGGTCAGGACTGTTACGTAAGGTGAAGGTACTAAATTCTGAATTTTGAATTATTTTTCTCATTTAATTTATTGTTAGATGAAACTTTATAAAATGATTCAAACTTAATAATATAAAGACTCAATAAATCGCTTAGCGCTTAAATATGAAAACATTTTAATTGCTTTTTTATAGATATACGAGAAACGTTGATGTAAATTTATTTATCTAATCAGGAAAAATTTCTCTGTAATTTGTTATATAATTTTTACATACTTTGGAACGACTTATTTATAAATAGCTCACTTCTAAGATTAATGCACACTTAATCTAACAAATATATTAATTGCTTAACCAAGATGACCAGATGCAAACTCCCTTTATTAATATTAAACTAAGAAAGTACAGATTGACAGACGTAATGACAGATGGAAGACATTGTCAAATTTAGTTAAAAAGTGAGCTAGAAAGTTATTTATGAAACAAAAAAATTTAAACACGATGTAATTAATAATATAAATGATGGCAACTATTTTTTCAATTAATATCCAGTGATTTAAAATGCTTTAGTAAATAACAGTTATGCAAAATTATTATTTTAATGTACAATAATTTGGTTCACAAAATCCTGTTTACTTTTTCCGTGTAAGCAGTTTGCATAACTTTAGATTAATCGTTATCAGTGGCTTTAACCGTTGATATTTAAAATAAAAGGCGTCGTATGAATATAATTATATATCATAAACTACTATATTGCGAATAAATTTCCGATAATAGAAATAAACCCCTTATGATAAACGAAACTGTTGTCTTAAATTCAGACTTAAATGGTTAAATAATTGTCACAAATTAAGAATATATTTAAAAAATTTAAGTGCCAATATCAGTGCATTTAAATTAATGGCTGATTAAAAATATACAAAACCCTTATTTATTAAAGCATTAGCTTATTATATTATATAATTAAAATGAACATTTTGTATAATATAAACTAAAGCTCGAATAAATAGTTTTATAATAACTCTGATTGCAATTTTATTTATGATTCAACTGTTTATATATGAATCCGATGCCTATTATCCAAAATATCATCGATTAAAGCCATTAATAATGATTACTGTATATTTATTTAAGATTTATTTATTATTGTTGTATAATAACATTTTAAAGAATAGGTTATAATTTTTAAAAAATTATATTCTTTTACAACAAAATTATTCACATTTGCAGTGAACATTATTTTTTAGAGCCAGACACTCGGGTGTTTCGATTGCTTTACAGCAATCATTATCAATAGCTTATTTTACCAAAAAATAGTTTCTATGCAGAGCTAATAATAATAAAAATGGGTATGTGACAAAAATATTCATATATGATCTTATAATACAAATATTTTCGAACGTATGAACTCATGATTACTGTACAGATCGGCCCACTTTAAACCTGAGTGGAAAGCTATGCAAGATATTGTTTTAGATTTTGTATTTAATACTTTAAAGTATGTTAAGCTATTTGAATAGTGCACATTGACGGTGAGTTAATTATTTTTTATTTACCTCTGCATAGTAATCGAAACACTGCAGTGTCTGGCATTAGACATAAAAGTAAGCTAACACTGAAATTGCGAATAAAATTAAGTTGTATTTAAAGTAATAGTTTTAAAAAATTTACAAAAAGGTTTCTTAATTTTGTTGTTATTCAACTGTACGTAAAATTATTAAGCAAATGTTGCACATAACAAACCAGTTCATATCTGATTGAATGTTTATAAATAATAATGGAGATGTTTTAGGTAAACAAAAGTTTCTAAACTTTTATTTTTGCTTATCAAAAACATAATAGAGCTATTAATTCTAATTCCTAACTTAACGTAATGCAAGTTTGATTATATTAATTTACAAGGAAAATATAAAAAATAAATAAAATAGATATCAGATGAAAGATTTCCCAGAAATATTTATATTAAGATAAACCGTTCGAAAATTTCAACACATTTATCGCGCCATCGCTTAGCAACTAATTATTTTGTTAATCTTATCAATTTGAATACCTTGTGAATCGTCAAACCTCGTGAAACCTTTGCAACGCTATCTAATCCAACATAGCTATAAAACGCTTTAACGTTTTACGTTTAAGTATTAAATTTTTAATTAATTATTTATGTTTTTAATTCAGCGCAATTGAATTTTTAGTGCAAACCAATAAATCTTCATATTTAACTTTAAGTACAATTTTCGAATAATTGCGAACTTTTACTTTAAAAAATTGACGAAAATTTGTAAAATTGAGGAATCAAAGTAATAAAATGTCACAGTGGACGCAGATTCAACAATTATCGCAAGAATCCCAGCAACAAATACACACGCTATACGGCGAACAGTTTCCCATCGAAGTGCGCTGCGCTTTCGCCCAATGGATCGAAGACAAACCATGGGCCGAACTCAACCCCGACTACGCTAACCACGACAAGTACGCGTCGAATTTAGTGAACGCTTTCGCTCAAGAAATCGAGGCAAGAGTTCATAAGGAGGAGGACATGATTTTGAAGTACAAGTTACTCCAATGGACGATATACTTCCGACACAACTACGCGCACAATCCATTCCTATTGGTGAAGATAGTGAAACACTGTCTCACCAGTGAAGCCAAAATCATTCACCAATCATTAAATGTACGGATAGTAACCGACAACATTTATCAATGAATTTTAATTATTATTTGTTATTTGTTAGCAACTAAACACACCGAATAACGATCCGAACCATAATATCGTAGATCCCCATCGATTGATTGCCCAAAATATCGATCATCAACGAAAACAAGCCATCAATTTGGAGGAAGAGATAAAGACGATGCAATTAGAACAGGAGACGTTTGTGATACAGTACCAGGAAAGCGAAAAACACTGTCAGGTCACTATACAGCAGCTAAACGCCCAGCACAATGGACAGAGTGCCGAAATGATGGCCAAATGGAAGAAAGAGAAGCAATCGATTGACACCGCGTTGAAGCAAAGAGCGTCCGCAATATTACAGACAAGACTCGATAAAATTAGGAAAATGGAGGAAACGGTTATCGCTATGAAGAATATAATGGAAAAAGTGTTGAACGAGGAGCTGATTAAGTGGAAAAGGGCTCAACAATTAGCCGGAAACGGTATACTATTCGATAATAATTTGGATCAGATTCAAGAGTGGTGTGAGAGCTTAGCGGAGATAATCTGGCAAAGCAGGCAACAGATCAAACGCGTGGAAATACTCTGCCAACAATTACCATTTGGTAACCATTCTTCGAGTGCCATCGAAAGACTGGGCACGTTAGACAAACATGTGGTAGCATTGCTGTCGAATTTAGTTCGGAGAACGTTCATCATAGAGAAACAACCGCCACAAGTGATGAAAATTAATACAAAATTCCAATCGTCGATAATAAGATTACTTGTCGGCGGTAAACTAAATCTTCATATGACACCACCACAGGTCACTGTTAAGATAATAAGCGAATCGCAAGCCAACCAACTCGGCAATAACGAGGCACAGCTGTTCACTAGTACTGAGACCAGTGGCGAGATTTTAAATAATAGCGTTTCCATGGAATATCAACCAGCGGTTCGTCAACTTTCGGTTAACTTTCGAAATATGATATTGAAAAATTTTAAGCGACCAGAAAAGCGGGCAAACGAGTCGGTTATGGACGAGAAGTTCGCGCTTCTGTTTCAGACACAGTTTAAACTGGCAAATGGCGAACTCGTGTTTCACGTTTGGGTAATTAAATTTAATGTTATTTATGAAATAAATTCCAAAATCCATGTAATTGTTTGTGCAGGCGCTGTCGTTGCCGATTGCGGTTATCGTTCATGGCATCCAAGAAGCGCACGCATTGGCAACAGTCACGTGGGATAACGCTTTCGCCGAACAGGTAAAACCTATTGATGCATAAAATGGTAAATGAAATCACTTTCGAATAAATTATTTCCAGTTTCGAAAGCCGTTCGCTGTTCCGAACAAAGTTTTGTGGTCACGTGTTGGTTATATGTTAAGCGAAAAATTTAAATCATCGGTAGGCAACGGTTTGTCCGCAAACAACCTCCGATTTTTAGCCAGCAAAGCGTTCCGAAACTGTACCGAAAAGGATTATACCAATGCGTACTTGAGTTGGTCGCAGTTCAGCAAAGAACCGCTTCCGGACAGAACGTTCACGTTTTGGGAATGGTTTTACGCGGCCATTAAAGTGACTAAAGAACATTTGAGGCAATTATGGAATGATGACGCTGTGATGGGTTTCGTGAGTCGCAAACAGGCCGAAGATATGCTGGCGACCAAATGTTCGGGAACTTTTCTGTTACGTTTCAGTGATTCAGAATTGGGTGGCGTGACTGTGGCCTGGATTTGTGACACACCAGACGGCCAAACCTGTTATATGCTTCAGCCGTTTACAGCCAGGGATTTTGCGATTCGTAGTCTCGCCGATCGTATTAACGATCTAAAACAGTTGACGTTTCTCTATCCAGATAAACCAAAAGAGCAAGCGTTTGGCAAGTATTATACGCCATTCAGCGAAACGCAGATCAAAACCAATAATACTGGTTACGTTAGACCAGTGTTGATTAACATAATTCCTGGGTAACTATTTTTTCCACGGGTTAATTTCGGCGCTTTATATCATTTTCAATGTTTGTTTAAGGTTTTGTGGTAATGGGTATTCATATGACTCTAATCCCAATACACCGCAATCAATGCATACATTTCCTCATTCACCGAATGACGCGTCGCAGTTCAGCGATGGTTATTCCGTTCAACAAAATGGTGGAGACACTCAAATGAAGTAAGTGACCATTGGTTCCACTGTTTTTAAAAGTGATTTTATTTAATCAGTTTTGTGGTCTCTTCGGCTACAAGCGATAAGTACGCCAATTTGATTGATATGTTGTGCGACACTGATGCCGTCGACTTTTCGCCGATTAATAATTTGAATTGAATATAATAGGGTTTTGGTTTTATAAATAAATTTTAGTAATAATGCGCATTTTTGTATAAAATAACAATATTAGTTTTAAGAATAAAAATTAATAAAATCGCTCAATAAATGAAATTAGTAATAGAAAAATAATATTTTATTATATTAATGAGAAATGATGGCAGAAATAATTTTTATTAAGCTTAAGCTTAAATATGCCGAACTAAGGCTCAAAATTGGAAGGAATTGAGCTGAGTTTTATGAGTTATTGTGAATTTATAAATTGCTTTACAAATCTAAAATTCTAAGTCATAGTCAATAATAAAGCAATAGGCTTGAGCTGGCATACGCTAGCTTGTCTGAGCTTGAGCTTTCTGACATCATTATTAATGAGAACATTATTTTATTACCGTACCTCTAGAAAAGCGGACAGTAGTTTTTATCACGAAACCAAGCTGTACGCATTTAATTCTTTAATTCTGATTGATTCTGGGCTTTTAACTCAAAACAATCGAGAACTGAGTTTTGAGAATCCTATACTTTTGAATAATAGGTGATCTCGTATACAGCTATACATTTCAGTCATTAAACATGGAAAGGGGTTCCGAAATAAAACAGTACAGTACCAAGTATTTGCATAATTTTTGATCAACGAATAAATTTCATTTTGGAAAACTTTAAAAAGCTTTCTTGCTCTTAACATTTTTATATTGCTTTGCTTAGTTTTCATAAGAAATAGCCACAATTTCGAAAATTGTTAAATCATTAGAATAAAATTATAAAAATCACTAAATTATTGTTTTTTAATAATAAAAATATTTGTTTGCTAACTTTTAAATTTGCAAGCCAATTCCATAATAAACAAAATTTTTATTCTTTATTCCAGAAATAGTGCACTTAAAGTTATTAATGAATAAATAAATATCCGATAAAATTTTTCTCATTTTTTGTGCATATAAAACAATCAAACTTAAGATGCATTTAAATAGCAAAAACAATTTCTATGGTGATTAACAAAGTAATATTTGTAAAACATAAGTATATAGTATTGTAATAATAAATTGTATATTTAATAGTTAATCGAGCAAAATGTCAATTATTAAATTATTATAATATTTGGTGGCACTAAAGCCTATCTAATTATCCTAAAACACGATCATTTATTTTAATATTGTAAATTACTTTAACAAAGTTTAATAGCATAAGGGATAACATTTCTTTATTGAAAATGAAAAATGAGGAACACAATAAGCTTAACCATTCACATGAAAACAAATGGGTGTTTAAGAAGAAGGAAAGTTATTGGCAACAATTTTTTCGAATTGCTTTATGGTATTATCGATTGATTGGCATACCTTTCGGTGGTTCGATTTTTAACGGTTATGAAATCCAAACAAACTTTTACCTAAAAATATATGGATTTATCATTACCATTATTATTACAGCTATAAATATCTATAGTTGTATCCTGTTTTTTGATGGGAAATTTATGGGGTCTTTGATAAAGGAAAGGCCATTTGTTGTCTATGCTGCATTTATTTTGCAGGCTATGACTTCTTCGGAAGCTATTGTTAACGTTTGGTTCAATCAATTTAAAGGAAGAAAACTAGTTGAATTTGCATCTAAATTTGAGATTAAAGGTATTATTGTGTGAATTTATGTTGATTAATGCTAAATATGATTTGAATAGAATATAAAATTTTGTTTATAACTTCTTCTAAGAAAAAGTGTGGAGTTTAAGTTTGCTTACAATTTGGATAATCACCACAGTACTCCCCATTACCTACGCTGCACAGGGAGCTTACTCGTTGAAAATTTCAACGGTTGAATTTATAATTCACATAATTCAACTGATAACAAAAACATCGTGTTGTTGGGCACACAGTTTGGTGACATGGCTTATCTCTGTATCGGTATATATTCGTTTTAAAAATTTTCGGAAAACATTGTTGATTTCCGATAACAGGAATTCACAAATGATAGAGTTTATTAGAAAATCATTTGTCGAAACCAGGAATATAATTACAGATTTGGACAGTTCTTTATCGTTGGTAAAATATATACTTTAAAATTTTAAATAGATTATAAAGTGTAAGCCCGCCTATTGTCAACAAAACAGATGATAAACTTTGAATAAAACTAGCCAAAATCAAAATAAACAACTTCCTTTTGGAACCTACAAACCCTTTCAAGAACCCTCACATGCCTTTACCAAACTCTAATCTATGTCTGAATCTTTATCTGAATTGTCTCTTCTCATAATCTACTAAAACAAATCACTTCTTGAAACTTCTATAAAAGAATATCAAGACTTTTCTAAGACTTTTATTTTAAATTAAAGGTACATATAATATCAACAGTTACGGCTATATCAACAATTATGATTCAAATATATCTTGTGGTTATGATCAATAAACACAATCAATATTATGAATATAATAAAATGTTAATAATATTTATGGCTGTAAATGCGATTAAACTGATTGCTAGTTGTATTATCAATGGTCTGCTTCACGACGAGGCGGAAAGATTGTTAACATCGGTGGACGATATCAGTATTAATTCAAAGTTAATGAATGATGAATCGACTTATAAGGAAATTGTTTTATTGTTGTCATTGAACAGAAATTTAAAATATGGCTTCACAATCGCAGGGTTTATGCCATTAAGAAAGACAACGTTACTATCGGTATGATATATAAGACCAAATTAATGTAATTTATTTTTACTAATACTGTTTTTTACTGATTTATTTATAAAGATATTCAGCTTTATTCTCACATATTCGGTGATACTTATTCAAACTGAAGCCAAATAAAAATTAATAGGAACTTTGTTAGTTTGAAAAGATTATAGAAACTTAAAATTACAACATATATATATCTAAAATGTATATTTCTTTAATTTTACATTTTTAGCTTTTTGTTTTCCGTTTTTGTTTTTATTACAAAATAAAGATTAATCGAAAACTCAACCAAAATTTCGTTAAATTAGGAGATAAAAAACTCATAATATTTAATAAATAAAATTAAAGCATGATAATTAATAAAAGTATTTCGAATTATTAAAATATACTGATTGGATTATTGTCAACAAAGCTAACTATGAAAATAAAAAATTAAATGTTGGAGAAAAAAGTATTGCTAGGGGAATATGGCTAAATTTATGTTCACAAAATAAAAAATTTTATAAAATATATGATTATTAGCTAAACATTAATAACTATATCGGTTGATGAAGAAATTGCATGGTTGCAAAAAAACCTTAATGTTTTGCATTTTATAACCTTTTTGCGTGTTTAGCCTGCATAACAAATTTTTGTAAAAACTTACATTTTATTCTATATTCCGCAGGTTATTGTTTAAAGATAAAGACAGTTACCCGTATTATCTCAATAAATTAGTCTATTTATACAAACCAAACATTTAATAGAATGACGATAAATAGACTTCTAAAATTTTAAAACATTTAACAAAATGGTTTATTATAATTTAGTGAACACGATAAAAATTTGGATTATTATATACATCGCTACTCAAAGGTTTCTGTTATTTTGTAATACAGTACTTTCTATAACTATTTTTATAAAGGGTCACAACTTATAAAACTGCACATATATTTTTAGCCCACTTTCTCATAGAGAAGCTAAGCTTATGAATTTGATCCTGTCCGTCAGTTCGCCCCTCTATCTGTGCGTGTGCCTGCTATTTTTTCTTAATAAATGGATTTGGCATATTGTAATCACGGGTTAATCAATGATAGATTTATTAATTTAAATCACAAACTTGATATTCTATGCCTAAAAGAAAGTTAGCTGTCTTATGCATTATTCCAGCCCTTTATTCTACTGTTATTAATGCTTCTATCATTGTTATATATATATATATATATTCCGAGCTCAATTTTAAAAACTGACTTCAATTTAATCTCATCTGGAATATGGTCTCAATATATGTTTATTTTATTGATTAAATAAATTATTAATGGATAAAATTTTTAAACTTTTAAATGGCTATTAATATTAATTTATAGCATTAGATTTTTTAAGCTCACTTTTTATTAAAAGGAGGGCTTAAGGATTTGACCATGTCCGTCCGTCTGTCTGTCCTTACGTTCGAAGCGATAAAGTCTTGGAAAATAAGTGATTATTACTGAAATTTAAGGTAAATTAAAAATGGATAGAACAGTTCATTAAAAGCTAAGCTCCACACCTGATTTTAAGGTAACACCTCTATATAGCCTCACCTCTTCCACCATCTGAGTTAGAAACAAATCCAAGTGAGGAACATAAACGATAAGAATAGACCTACCATAGATAAAATAATAAAGGTGTGGATTAAAATCGGTTAGATCGTGCTTAAGAAAAGTGAGGGCTCTATGAATGTTCGTTCTTGTTTATTTTTACATTCAATTTAATATAAATCGATTTTCAGTTCAAATATTTTCTCAATTAAAAATAATTTCACTATGTCTTTAAAATGGTTTATAATTTATTGTTTGTGAATATATAAAATTATTAAGTTGTTCAAATAAATGAGCAGAATTGTATTTATTATATATAAATATTTAAGGCAAAGGCAGCATAATCTGCTTGATTCGCAAAATAGTTGGGACAATGAATATGATTATATAGTAGTTGGCGCTGGATCTGCAGGTTGTGTTGTGGCAGCCAGACTAACAGAAAACCCTAACATTAAAGTGCTATTAATAGAAGCTGGTGGTCCACAGACTGTTCAAAGTGATATGCCTGGTAATATTCATATTTTTAATTATGTATTTAGATCCCAAAACTAATACAATTTTTCCAGTGTCAAAATATATATTTTATGAAAAGATTTTTTGAGATCAAATATTTAATTAGTATTTCTATACAAATAAATTTATATTCAAATATATGGTGGATTTTTAAAAAATCTTTGAACATTAGAAGTCAATTAGAAAACTATAATAAAATTCAGGAAATTTCAGTCTATAAAATAATATAAATGTAATTACAGGCAGACAGCAATATTTAAGTGGAACTAAATTAGACTGGAATTATCCTGCAGTTTCGCAAAAATACGCTCATTTAGCATTTATTAATAATACAGTAATTAAACACCGCGGAAAAGCATTTGGCGGATCTAGTAGTATCAATGGTATGAATTGGTATCGTGGAAATTTAAAAATATACGATTTATGGGATTATACTTATGGTGCGAAAGGTTGGTCTTATAAAGATGTATTGCCATACTTTTTGAAGTCAGAGAACAATTTGGATGCAAAATTAGTAGCAGAGAGCAATGGAACACACAAAACAGGAGGTCCTGTATCTGTATCAACAATAACACCAGATATTATGTTACAAAGGTTTGTAAACGCTGCTAAAATTATGGGATATCCTTTTACCGATATCGACGGCAAAAATCAATATGGAGTGACTATAATGCAAACTAACATTAAAAATGGATTTCGACAATCATGTTCAGTTGCTTATTTAGAGCCAAATATTTGTCGTTAAAATTTACATATTTTAGGACATACAATGGCAACAAAAATATTGTTCAATGAAAGAAATAGAGCGATTGGAGTTCAATTTTATAGAAATAAAAATTTTTACACGGTTCGAGCTCTTAAAGAAGTAATAGCATCGGCGGGTGCTATTGAAACGCGTAAACTCTTAATGCTATCCGGTATCGGACCAAAAGAACACTTAAAAAATTTCAATATCCCAGTTAAATCTAATTAACGAGTTGGGGATAACTATCAAGATATTGTATGTATAGATATAAACTTCGACATTAAAAATCAAAAGGAAATACAAAAACCAGAATTAAATTTAAGAAATACATTTAATTATTACTACGATGGCAGTGGACCACTGGTTTATGTTGGCTCAGGGATGATGTGTTTTAATTCAAGTTTAGATTATACAACACATGTTCTAATTGGATGTGTATTGCCTAGAGTTATATTTTTGAGCGATTATTTGGATGAAATAACATCTAACTATAAGCTTAAAGAAGAATGGAAGCAATATTATAAACCATATCTTAATCGGGCGTATTTCAGTTTATTCGCTCTTTTGAAACTCACAACAAGTAATGGCACACTGCGTTGTTCTCAACAAATCCATTCGATCACCCAATTATTGATCCTAAAGTTTTTTACAACCGATTGGATCTCCACATTCTGGTGGATACAATTAAATCAGCTCTTACGTGTTAAGATATACAAAAGTGATTATTTCAGACAATATGCTGAATTTTTGAATAACTCAATTCCCGGTTGTAATTATTGTAATGGTGATAACATACTGTGTGACACTTACCTGCGATCTGTCACCCAAACCATTACTATTTCAAATTTTCCTGTTGGTTCTTGTAAAATGGGTTCAATTACAGATCCAACCACTGTAGTGGACGAGAGGCTTAGAGTTAAAGGTGTGAGTAGTTTGAGAATTATGGACACTTCGGTGATGCCAACGCAATTTTTACAAACTAATGCAATAACTACAATGATTGGAGAAAGAGGAGCCAAATTTGTTATAGAGGATTATGTCGATAATTTTTAGAAAAATTTCAGAATTTGGTGTTTAAAACATGAATACATTGACAGGGATCTTTGATTTTTGCTTCCAAACACAGTTCAATGAAGTTGTATTAAGTGACAAATATTTTCCGCACGTTTCTTGTTATCAGAATTTATATTGTCAATTTAAGTTAATTTTATTCGTGTAAATATATACTTTTGAATAATTATTATAGTTCTCAAACTAATGCCTTCAATGAAACCGTTCGGACTGTTATTTATTACTTTTTCGGTCTGACTTAAACGTTAGATCTTTCTCATATAACAGTTTTACGTGAATAAAACAAATTTTTCGTTTTAAAACTTTAAAACTCAAGTAACAGACTTTGTTAACTTCGTCAACAGTTTTGTCTATAATGTGACTGAGGAGAGAAGAACGGAAGTTCTTCAGAAACGTATCATAGAGTTTGAAATTATTCAAACTAAAAATTAAAATGAATAAAGAAATAAAATCTAATAACATAAAGTTTTGTGATTATAAAAATGATATTATTTTTAATAAATTATTTTTTACTTGTAAAAATGAATAGATGTCGGATTTCTAAAGAAGACTAGCAATTACTTAAATATAATTGCAAATAACAAGAAACGTGAGGAAAATATTTGACCCAAATAAATACAACTTCATTGAACTGGGTTTGGAAGCAATAATCTATGCTAATCTATTATAAGCAGAGATGTGATTTTTGGGAAATTCCCAAATTTCACCATAACCGCCAAAAATCAAAAATTTCGTTTTTACCACCAAATTTTGTTATTACCACCAAATATTCAAAAAGTACGCTTTTATTACCAAATAAACACGTGTACGCATTCAAAACAACACTGTTCAGCAAAAATTTAAAAACATGTTTGTATTTTTCATTGTAAATTGTATTATAAATAATTAGTCATTCAATTTTGTAAAATGCCTAAATCACAATCATCACTAAAAAATAAAATCGATTATGTATGCAAGCAATTTCTTGACTATAAAGAAGAAAATGGTGAGTTATTTTGTACAGTTTGTGCTTATAAAATC
>JAQIXJ010003337.1:0-13064 GCA_034700185.1 Phthiracarus laevigatus
GAGATTTTAAATTAAATTTTAGCTTAGTTTAACTATAAGAAAGTGAGCTCTCTATGAATGTGCCGTTCTTGTTTTAAATGTTTCACTTAAGAAAAATATAAGAAATATCACTATTAATCTTTAGTTAAATAAATGATTTAGTGATTGTTCGATTTATATTTTAGTCCAAATTAAATGAAAATTTTTTAATGAAAACCAATTTAACAATTTTTTATCGTAATTTAAAATTGTAACTTTATCTGATTAGGTAACATTGCACATTAAAAGTAAAAAAAATTATTGGGAAATGATGATGAATAAGAAAATTGATAAAGAACTTATCGGTTAGTTTTTCTCACTCTATTGTGCAAAAATCTGGCATAAATATTAAAAATTTTTTATATTTTAAAATTTGGCTACTTTAATATCAGTTAAGTATCGGTTTGGATAGAATTTTAACACACCAATTTTTAGCTCACTTTGTAAAAGTTAGCTATTGGATTTGACATGTCTGGATGTCTGGAGAATTTTTTTCAAAATTTGTTCAATTTTTTTTGACTTTTTACGATTTTTTTTTGACTTTTTTTCAAATTTTATTGTAAAAAACTTTGTTGTGAAAATTTTATTACTTTTTCTTGACTTTTTAATTTTTTTTGGTTAAAAAATGTTAAGCAACAACATAATAAGTTCTTTTGGCGTAATGTGAATGCAATTATTTATAATTCTTCAAACTAATGCACATATCTATTCGCTTAAAAAATATTTGAACCAAAGTGAGCACTTTATAATGTTCGTTCTAGTTTCTTGTGCTTTGCAAACATGGAAACGTTTAATGTACTTAGAATAATTAAAAATTTTAAAAAATGCATATTAAATCTTAACCGGAAGTTTGACCTAATTTTCACTGTTTTTCAACCGAAAACCGACCGAAAAACGCATTTTTTCTAACCGAAATATCCTGTCCTTAGTAATAAATAATAAAATACGGCATACGTTTGCTTAAAACAGATTATAATAAATTTTAGTGACAATTTCCAGCGTTTAATCTATTTATATTTTTAAACCTCAATGGATGTTTATGTTTATTTTCAGTTTTTTGTTTCTTTCTCTTATTTTTCAAAACTTTTTTTAGCAAATAAAAATTAGAAAACAAAAAACAAAAAGAAATGTCATCTTAATCAAGAAACTTAGCTCTATTTTACTACTTTCCTGATAAAAATTCAGCTCAACTATCGTGGGTTTTATATTTTAGTAACGCAACATTTAAATAAACGGTTTACGATTAGTATCACTAAATTAAATACTAATATTATACAAATAAACTTAGCAAATTTACAAACATTTTTCATTTATGCGAATTATTACATACGTTAAAAAATAGGCTATAGATGATAAATTTTTAGAATAATTAATTAATACAAATAGCAATTTACCCGATAATAGATAAGTGGAGTTACCAGTTATCCAGTGTACCCAATTAAAGAGCTCTCTATTGGGAGAATCAATTGGAGGTCGAAAATACGTTGATATAAGTATTTGAACTATTGTTAATAATATTGTAATCACACCAAATATCGTATGAAATTGAACCTATTAAATAGTTAATCAATGGTTACAAATTAATTAGTTTAAAATTTATTAATTAATAAAAAAATCACAAATTAAAATGTTAGAAAATGCTATTTTATGGGTTGCTAATTTTCTCATCATAAATTGTTGATTAGCTATTTATGAAAGTTTTACTAAATTTTAAAAAAATATAAAAAACGATAGAAAGTTTTATATCAGAACCATACATTTATGGGTAGCATTAGATTTTTAAATCTTTCCTTATCTGATTCGGTATACATTTATTCCTATGATTTATTCCTCCTAAAATTCATAATTATAGAACTTTCCTGAAACTAATATGTTATTAACTTACCCCAGACCAGCCCCCGATACGTAAAACAATAAAAATAGAGCCTAAAATGTTTAAAACCAGACTGGCCCACATCGAAAGTCTATGCACATGAAACCATAATTTACCACTGGGTATTTGTTCGCAACCAATGTCATGCTTAAAATATCTAGCAATTAATATGGAAACGGGTGTCAACCCTAACCACCCAATAACCATAAAGCACCCGTGAAGACGAGTAAATATTTTCGGAAATAGACGCGTTTTAGCACTAGAAAATGTTTCGTTTGCATTATGCGTAACATTCACTACAATAGGCGAATCATTTTTTTCTATAACACCTGTTTCATTGTCATCTCTGCAATGAATGAATGTTAAATTTATTAAAACCACAAATACAAGTGTCAGAAAAGTTCTTAATGTTGCACTCATTTTCTACGCATCTTTAAAAGAAACAGTATATAACTTTTTCAGTGTTGCATTAGATTATCCAATGTAATTTGATATTATTTAAGTTTATAATTTTGCACTTATCAGTGTTTTTGCAAATCTGCTTAAAATCAATACCAATATGAACAAAAGTGATCTAAATGTCAATATACTAACATTATTACGATAGCTTGTTCAGCTTTAACGATCACGTTATAATAATGTTAGCATAATTAAAAATCAAGGATAATGTTTTGCTGGGAACTCGGATTTAAAACTATTTTTATGATTGATTTTTATATTTTATGATTTACTAATATTAGTTTGAAATAAAAATTTTAAAATTGTCTGTGAATACTAATTAAATTAAAAGCTATTACTCACCCAATATACGATAAAAAAATGTTCGTCGAATATTAACAGACTTCGTCCAAAAAAAGAGATGGAACTCAAAAGCCAGTACTAAACTCTGAAATAGATAATAATATTTTTTTTTATTATAAAAACATTTCCAGATGTTTTTCGCGCAAAAAATTCATATTATGCATTAAATGATTTCAAATTGTTGAAAAAGTGTATTTACATATGATATGGTTTAAAAAAATAACATCAGTAAATAAATGCGGGTATTACTTGGGGTGGGGGTATATAATATTAATTTTGATAATAATAATGCAAAGTAATGTGTTGACTATAGTCAGTAAAATGCGATAATGCAATAAACTAATGAATAAGTTAAAAGAAAGGTTTTTAAAACAAATTATCCAGTATGTTATTTAGCCTTTGTCTGCCAAATTGTTTATTTTTGATTTTCTCAAAAAAGAAACCAAAACAAAATTGATAGTGCAAGAATCGGTTTATTTTTAAACTTTCCTTTAAAATCTTATTTATTCATTATTATAAAAAGATAGATTTTTACAACCTGTACATTAGTTTTGGCTAATTTTAGAACCTATTAGTGAAATTGCTTCTTTTCTTGGAGTTCGCAGAAAACAAATCAGTGACAGTTTGTCGATTTCATAAGTTCACAACCATAAACCAAGTCTGTCAGCTATAAATAATGTTTTCCGATGTTTATCTATTCCTTAGCGTAACACATCAAAATAAAAAAATAATTATGAAAAAAGTCTTGGTTTAAATAAAAAAATAGTAACTATACAATTCATTCTCTAAGTTATCTAGTCTAAATGAAAATTGAATTGTCTACGTAGAAAGTGTGCTAAATTCGATTAAGTTTGGGTAAATAATGAAGATATATTAGTTTAACAAAAAATAGATGTAAAGATAGACGTCATGGTTGAATAAGTGTTATAGACTATTTATTATTGAAAATTTTAATATTTTAATCCCAATGACTGATAAATGCTGCGGTTTGCTATTTTAAAAGCGCACAAGACATAAAATATTGGATAATCGCCAGCAGCATTGCAGTGTTATAAATTCGTCTCTTTTTCATAATGAATACAATTTCTAAAACGGAAACTAAATTTTTTTTAAACTAAAAAGATTCAGAGCCAGACAAAGTTAAAGGCTTAAGAAAACTAAACTAACGAAATGATATCGCACTTTGTAATAGAGTGCGTATTTTCTTTAATAGCTTTGTTTTGATTCTTTGTGTTGCGACAATCTTTTCTAATACAAATAGATCAATGTTTGAGCGAATGTTTCATTATTTTTAAGTTCAATGAATTAAGTATGGGTATTGGAAATATCTTTAATTTTGTTTTATTTAAGTCATTTTCTTGGAAATACGAATTTCTGACCGTATTAGTGATTATTATTGTGATAACTTATATTAAGCATAAACTAACGTTTTGGTCGAAACAGAATATTCCTTATGAAATAATTATTGGCAATTTTTGGTCGTACAAATCACCCGATCAACTCGATCAACTAAATGTAAACAAATTTGGAAAAATATTCGGGTAATAATTATTTTTTTGTAAAATTATAATAATTTTTTTGAAATCTATTCCAAGTTATTATAATAATGTTAAGAATTGCAAAAATATGTTTCTAAAAGTTAACCCATATCTTATAGAGATCTAGAGATCTGATGTACTAAATATTTTGGAATAATATAATTACCTCAGTAATTCAAATATTTTATATATTTCTTTCAAAGTTTTTAGATGTTCTATTTAAGATCTATCTGTGGATTTTTTTAAACTCTATATTTTTTAACAAAAATTTAAATTAATCTTCAATGGGAGGTACAGTACTTCTAAAAAATTAAATTAAGAACTTATATTAATTAATTTAACATTTATAAAATATTTAAATAAACTAATTTAAACTGTTATTGCAAATTTATAGTACAAATACAAGTGTAAAATTTATAGTACAAGTGTAAAACAATTTATTGAAAAATTATATAAAATAATCATATATTACTTAAACTACAGAATCTTTTCATTTTACTAATTTCGAGCAATACCTATGGCATAGTATTTCTTTTTTCAATCAATTAGTTCAATCTTTAAACATAAATCTTATCCAACAATTTATATTGAAATATGCATAAATGAAATAAAATATGTTTTCAACTATTATTAACTTAAAACTTTCCAAATTTTCAAAATAATTAGTTTAGTTTGTTTAAAACTTTCTAAACACATCAACAAAGAATTAATAATAGAATAAAAAGAAACGATAACAAGCTTACAACAAAACTAGACCAGGGTTGCTATATCTGACAAACATAATGAATAAATGAACGCATTGTTTTGGGTTACACTAATTTAGAAAATTAATACTGTATAAAATTTCAAATTAATTATTATTGATATGATAGACAAACTATCTAGATTTATTTCAGCTTTAATTTTTTGATTTAATTGTCATATTTTTTTATAGGACCTACAAGTTTTTGACGCCAGTTCTATGTATTTCCGACATCGATTTAATCGAGAAGATATTGGTTACAAATTTCCATAACTTTTTCGAACAAAGGGTAACGATCTTATATCCAAAATATAAATAAATGAACAAAAAAACTCTTCGTGCTCTTATATAAAATCGTAGGCGCTATTGTATATGCTAATCACAGATCAGTCTTATTACATCCATACTTAAAAATAACTTTCTCTCTCTCTAAAGTTTTTGTTGTTAAAATAAATTTCAGGAAGTCTGTCAATCGCTGCGACGCTATGCGAGTAATTTATATTTGATCGAATAAGTTTCCTATATAGAGTTACAGTAGTCCCTATTTTCGGCAAATATAATTTATGCTTAAATTTATTAGCGGACATAAAAAAAAAGGCGAAAACATATTAAATAAGGTTAGAGCGTTATTTCCAAAGTCTAGCACATGATTCCAGTAAAAGTAATTCTTTGCGAACATAACTTTTTTTAAAACCGGAAAGAATTTAGTTTCAATTCAAGAGCATTTGAGCTAAAATAAGCAAAACCCCTATTAAATTTATTCGAATCAGCACTTTTTTATGTGACCTTACAAATGATTTTTCCGAGAAACATGTCATCATCACCTCTAATGGGATAAACATGAAAATATATTATTTTTAGAATAAGTTATTTTAAAAGTTTTATAATTATATCAATTATTATTGCTTTTTCTGTTATAGGAATATTGCCCAATAAACAAATTTTCAATTATTTCAACTAAAATAATGTTTTAATTTATAAGCATACAAATCTATTATTGTTTTAAATGTTAGACATGGTTACTCGAAAGCCAAATATTACGCAATTCACTGTTTGCGGCCGATTATAACCAATGGAAACGACAGAAACAGATAATATCGTCGGCATTTAATAGTAGAAAATTAAAACTATTGCAACCTATTGTGGAAAAATCGAGTAAAAATTTGGTTAAATGTCTGAACACGATATGCGACTCCGATCTACCATTCAATTTGAGCGAATATTTTCGTTGTTACGCGCTATACTCGATGTTAAGCGCTGTGTTCGACATCGATGTTGAAAACGAGTTCAATAATCCGAAACATCCATTCATCAGATCTTATAACGCGTTTAACGCGAAAAAACGGAATCTGTCGCAAGGAATTTGTTCCGTTCATCCGTTTATCGCCAAAGGAATTAATCTTTACTTTCTGAATAGCGGTTCGATTCGTACGTTGAAAAGTATTTTAGACAACGCTATCAAACAAAGACAATCGAAAAGTAACGAGTGTTTCAAAAATTTTATCGATATACTAACGAATTGCGATTCTGATATGCAATGCGCGAGTAAGTCATACACGAAATAATATTATAATCCAATTACATTTTTATACTCATATTATTTGATTGCGCTTAGACTTATCACCGCAAGAACTAAAAGACAATTTGATCGCTGTATTCATTGCCGCAACCGAAGCGATCGGCAAAACGATTTCACGTTGCATTTATTATATGGCGATTAATAGCGACATACAAGACAAACTGTGCCACGAAATTGCCCAAAACATAAGCAAAGAAGAGAATATCTGTTGGGATTCGTTACGACAACTGTCGTACACGGAAGCATTCATTAAGGAAACGCTACGATTCAGTACACCGTTCGGCCGATACGAGCGAGTGGTGAAACGCGATCTACGTTTGAATACGAAACTTTATGGCAACGTATTGTTACCGAAAAACTCGATCGTATCGGTGTTGGCGTCTGCCGTTCATATGGACAGCGATTACTTTGTCGATCCGTACACATTCGATCCAAATCGGTTTTTGCCCGAAAACAAGCATTTGCTTATCCAATCGAATGCTTTCATTCCATTCGCCATCGGATATCGTAAATGTATTGGTATGTTAAAAGCAAACACTCAAATCCATTCTGTTATTGCAACGGAAACTATTTTTCCATTATTAGGCATGAAATACGCTTTTTATCACATCAAACACTGTTTGGCGTATTTATTGTTGAATTTCAAGTTTGAAGTGTTTGATAATAACGATGCGAAACACAACGTAAGATTAATATGCGTGGATTCAAATAAATTTTTACAAAACATTTTTAATTTTGGGATTTAGAACTTAAATCACGAAGAAGTGAATAGCAATGACGAAAGCAAAAACAAATATAATGTTTCAATAGATAAAGTTATGGTAAAAATTAAAAAATTGTAATAATTTTAAACGCTTTATAAATGTAATTCATTTGGAGAAATTTTTATTAAATTAAATCTTAATTATTTATGCTGTGTTTTAATATATTTTTACTGAAAATTAATGATTCATTCAATTGTAAAACTTTGTCAGTAAACTAGTGTTGGTTAAGAACATAATTAAATAATATAATTAAATAAAATGAATAATACCATACAACAGTAGTGATGCAAAAAAGTAAAAATCCAATATTGGTACCGCTACCGCTTTAGCTTAATGGGTGCTTCGGAATTGGGATTAAAGTTGACGGTCAGACGAATGAGTGTTATCAGTAATATTATCGACTAGTGAATTAAACGTTGCAAATAACAACGCACCACATGGGTTAGTGTTTTTTGACCTTAAGGGTTAGTTGAAAAAAAAGCAACGAATAATTCTCAAAATCTTTTTAAGCGACAATTCAGTACAAATTTTTAGTTCTTCATTAATCAATAATTTTTGACATCTGCCATTGCATAAGCTTCAAAATCAGATGGGTATCTTTCCATCAAATCTTCACAAAGATCTCCTTTAAATTTTTCCCACAACATTAGGGGATTTTTTGGTAAATAAAAAATGCATATAAAAGCTAATAAACATCGCAAGTGATAAGGCATACGAAAAAGAGATGCTTTTTAAATTACCAGTTTTCATTCTGTGTCATCAGACAGCAAACTTAACGCTTCTTCTGCTCCATTAAAAATGGAATATTCTTGTCTATCAAATGTTTTTAATTTTTCAAAACTTGTAGCACCTCTCACTCTGAGAAGTACCATTCTTAAAAAATATCTTTCTGGATCAGATAAACTAACAAGAAAAATTCTGCTTATTAGTGGTTCAAACTTCGTTCTTGGTTCCCATGTGCTTGACGACATGTGAAAAACAAATTTTTATGTATCACTGAATAATAATAGTTTCTGGCCATTGAATTTTCTTGTTTAGTTTGAACCATGCAGTCAGCTTAGTTTTTTTTCTCCAGAAGCGTCAAAAGCATCAATTTTTTGGCCTACATGAAAATAAACGGATTGTTCATCTGGCAAATGAACGGCCAGACGAATAACAACATGGGAAGAACTATGCATTCTAAAAGTAAAAATTCTCCAAATTGCTACGAGCACATCTAAATATGATTGAACTTCGTCGTATTTGCTTTTCGAGAAATTTTCTTTAATTTCAACTTCAGCATATTTATGTTCTTTGTAAACATATTTGAATAAATATTTTATGCTTTTTATCGACGCACAAATCTCTACGTTGGTATGACACTGAAATTTAAATAGAAGATATCTATTGTATGTAACAATCCAAGTGTTATTAATTTTCCGCCTTTTTATTAGATAACAATTCATTTTACGATAAGATATTTAGGATAACCATCAACGTTTGCTTTTGTTACCTCACAGACTTCTTTTGGAAAATCTTTAGTACATTTGCCACGTACCAAACAAACAGCACAAGGTCCATGAATCATTTTTGAGGATAAAATATTGAACAAATATATATCATTTTCGTCTGGGAGATCAGCAGAAACAATTCTATTGATACCATCTGGTGTTCTGAATTTAATTTTCTACTGAAATCCACATTAATATATGGCAATGTTGGAGACCTCTTTTTTGAACCTCAATATCGTTGATATGGGCTAAATGTTCCAAAAATATTTCTTCAATATAAATCGGTGCGAAGTTCATTAAGTTTAAGATGAGACTAACAATTCTAAATCTAGTCGGAATTCAGTCCTTTGCCACGGGTCTAAATTTTCATAATTTCTATCCACTCTGGATTGCAGGTCATTGTAATAAATAACTGATTTTCAATATTTCCTTACAAAAGCCATAGCATATTAATAAGTTTTTACTGCATAGCTCTTGGGCTACAGAAGAATGTTGATGGAAGAATAACAGGTTTTCCAAGTTTGATAAGTTTGTTTTCGTTTGCGTTATGAATATGATCCATAAGTCCTTTATAATGCTCAACTCCTTATTTTTAGCTCACTTTGAAAAAGTCAGCTATTGGATTTAAGATTCGTGTGAATCTGACTGTGTGTCTGTCTGTCTGTAAACATTAACTGGTTTTATGTGAATAAAGAAATTATCTCTATTTAAGGGAATTATCCTTTTTCTTATGCTAATTAAGGGATTTTGATCTTTACTCTAATAAAGGGATTTTACAAATTTCTTACCCTAATAAAAGGAATTTGGCCTTTTCCTTATGCTAATTAAGGGAATTTGATCTTTACACTAATAAAGGGATTTTACCATTTTCTTGCTCTAATAAAGATATATTCCCCTTTTTCTTATGCTAATTAAGGGATTTTGTTCTTTAGTCTAATAAAGGGATTTAACAAACTTCTTAATCTAATAAATTGATTATAAGGACAAAACTGTCGTTATAAGTCGACATCTGTCGATATCTGACTTTATCTGCAGTTATCTGTCGTTATTAATAATGTAAGCCAACAATAGATTTAAAGTCAAAGTGAGCGAATTACTGATGTTCATTCTTGTTTATGATTGTCCTTAAACCATTTTAATCTATTCCCTTCAATGTTTACGTAAGCATAAACAATAAGTTGTTGAGAAAGTTTTCCACTATTCAATAAAGGATTAAATGAGTTTCTTATTGAGAATCTATGTGAATAGTAATCGAGTTGAGTAAATCGTTTGTTGTTTGTAAATTTCATGGTTGATTCCCATCCGTTATCACCTCTTGGAAATAACAATGGATTAAAAATAGGATCACAGTATGGGCTTTACGTAGATAACTCCGAGGTTTATTTGCGTTTGTAAAGTGGATTCAAATTGCTCTGTCATATGGAGGCTCTTCATCGGCACTATTAAATACGATCGCAACTTCATTAACTCTTGGAGAACAGTATCTTGTTAAGTCTTTAATTTTAGTTTCTAGAATATGCATTGTAACAGATGGTGTAGATACGTTTTCATTCTTAGTTTTATCGAGTTCTTCCTTTTCCATTTCTCTCATCATTTTATAAGCTTTAGCATAAGGATTAAATTGGCTGACTAGTTTATCTAAATTTTCCATATGTTAAGGATCACATTTAATGTTTTCTCTTTTCTCTAATCAGGTTTTGACAGCTTCATCGGAATCTATTATATACAATTGTCCATACTGTGGCAAAGACATTCCCAAGCAAAAGTTAAGGAACGAATTAAGAGCGAATTTTATCCAAAAAGTTGCGATGATAAGTCTTTTGTGTCACATAAGACATTAAATAATTGTTTCAATCTTTATGGGTAAGACTTTAGTTCTTCAAGTTTTTCTTTTCCTTTATTACAGCACTTCGAAAACATTTAATCTGTTGGTTTTTAAGAATCCATCCTACCATTATAGTGAAGCTCAACTGCAACATCTTTTTTCCCAATGTTATAAAAAGGCGTTGCTTTAGCTCTTTTAGGATATATAATGGATGCTTTTACTAATTAAATTCTTTGTTTATTTTCTTGTATAGTTTCTCTAGATCATTCGCCAAACGTGGATTTCTTTCTTTGATACTTTCAAATGCTCTTGATTCTCGCAGTTTGGCCAAACGATCCATAGTTTATTCAGGTTTTTCGTTCTTTCTGGATAATGATCGATACTCATGTTCTTTAGCCAAGCGATTACTTGTTTGTTCCGGAGTTTCATTAACTCTAGTTTTTAATCTAGACTCTCGTTTTTTGGTTAATCGGCTTTGTTTTTCATCGGAAGTTTTTCTCAACCGGAATTTATTCATATTTTCACTTGTTTTTGAAATTCGCTCTTTTTCTTCTATAGCTTATTTCTCAAGTAACTTCTTTTTTTTCTCATCACTCTTGTCACAATTACGTAAGGTTGAAATTATTGCTTTTTTTGGAGGCATGTCGCAGAATTATGCTTGTTTATATTTAATTTCTTAGAAAATAAAAAATATATAAAAAATAATTAGACTCATTAACAATAAATCCATATTCGCTTAACTGAAATACAATTGCATACTAATATCAGAAATAAAAATTTTTGGATTAAAGTTAGTTATAGAGTAACTGAAATGAATATAAAAGAAAACTTGGAAATGCATTTTTAAATACTTTTTTGGAAAGTGAAATAACAATATGACTATTTATTACTATGTGTATGACTGTGTGTGTGACTGGGTATAACTGTCAGTACGACTGTGAGAGTATGACTATGATCTTGACTGCGTAAGTATGACGGTATTCCTGATTGCAAGAATTAGACAATATATATGAATGAGTGTTTGACAGTATGTAAGACTGTGTGTATGACGATGTGTATGACGATGTGTGTGTATGATTATATGTATGACTGTATTTATGACTGTTTGCATAATTGTGAATTTATTATTATGTATGACTGTATATGACTGTGTTTAACATAGCGTTTGACTGTGTAAGATTGTGTGTATGTCTGTTTTACATGACTGTATATGTATGAGCGTATGACTTTGTATATGTCTGTGTGTATGACTGTGTCTGTATAACTTTGTGTTTGACTGTATGTATGACTCGAATGATATAAATGTTAAAGGGTATTGTAACATTTTTATGAAAACATCCTGTATGAGGGGGTGCCCACCACCTCGAGTGACCCCTGATTTAACTCAGCTTATTCATTAGAGTCGAATGATATAAATGTTGAAAGGTATTTTTAACATTTTTTGGACCCCTCCTGTATAAGGGGGTGTCCACCTACTCGAAACCCACCTACTTGACCTCCTCTTTTCGACCTGAATCTATTGTTATAGGTGTAGAGTGGATGGGCATTCGGGAGGAGCGCATATAGTGCTATTGAAACAGTTATTCCACCCCCATTTTTTTAGGAGGGGTTCCACCACCTCGAACCCTCTTGATGTGCACTCCCCTTGTTATGCTCAACCCATTGAGATAGGTTTTAAGGGGTGTGATCCCCAGGGAAGGAGCCTAAAAAGGTCTTCACAAACAACAGACAAATAATGTTTTTTATATAAAGTGATGACTAGGGCATTGAAAATCGTTAGAAAAACTAGTGCCAAATCGTTTGTTGATTGTTAGAAAAAAGCTCCAAAATCGTTAGAAAAATTCGTTAGAAATTTATAGATACTAAATTAATTTTAAAATTTTTTTTTGTTATTTAAACCCTATAATAATTCATTGAAAACCTTACTGTTATAAAAAAAATTACGGTAAAATGAAATCTGAAGATACAGAAACTAACGATTGTGATAGTTATAATTTTCAGAATTCACTTATTTTGAATAAATTAATCAAAAACCTTCATTATACGCATATAAAACATTTTAATGAGAATATTTTTGTACCATCTTATTAATTTACATAAATTTTAGTGCATTTTAAGCTAAATACCTTGAAATCGTTAGAATTATTTAAAATCGTTAGTTATATTTAAAATCGTCAAATTCGTTAGAATCGTTAAAAAATTTGAAGTGAATTTAAGATCAACAATGATTAATATCAAATAATATTGTGCCCCCAGAGGACACCTCCACGCAATCATTTCATTTCTGAGGCCATCATTTCATCACATGACCCCTATTTGTCCCTATAAATAGGACCACACTTTCCATTTCTCTTCCTCTCTCGCTTCCGACTTTCAAACAGTGACATTCAAATCAATCAAAAACTGTTTTGTCACTCATCACTGATGAGTATCC
>JAQIXJ010003338.1:0-13061 GCA_034700185.1 Phthiracarus laevigatus
AGAGGAGAGAGAGGGAGGGAGAGAGAGAGAGAGAGAGGGAGAGGAAGGGAGGGAGGGAGAGAGAGAGAGAGAGAGGATCATTCTTTTAGTATATTATACGATATGAATGCTTCACTTTCGTCAGCTCTTAAAGTAAAATAATGCATAAAAAATATTATTAAGGTAAAATTTTAGAGTTAAATAATTTATACACAGTTAATATACAGTATTATATATTATTTAATGTGGAAAAATTTTCGGAGCCTTAAAAACTAATCCGAAATAATTATTAATTTGTAAATTATGAATGTGTGAATTTCCAGAATTTCTATTTGAGGTTATTTTAATTTCCTCCCATTCAGCTTGTTTTGTCTTTACTGTAATCGCTTCTGCTTTTTACATTTATGCCTCTAGTGTGTACATTATTTCGCAGCTTACTATAGTTATTATCAAGAAATGTTCGTACCGTTATGGTTATTACTCGTAAAAAAATGTGAAAACTGGTTTTATTTTAAAAGCTTTGTTCAAAAGATGTAAGTACAGTAGCTGTACATGTATTGTCGATTCAATGATTTCTTTCTTAACCTTTAACTGATCTTACAGTTTAATTCGAATATTTTGTTAATTAGTGAACTTAATACAAATAGAATAGTAGTTAATAAAATTTACAAAAAATACAGTATATAAATTAATTAAAATTTATTAAAATATTTGAGTATTTAGTTTTATTGCATTATGCATTATATTTGTGTGGTTTTCTCGTTTATTTCTATCCCTAATTTCGATTTTATTTTTAAAATGATTTTTTTCCTGCAATTCACTTCTCTTCGAATTGAAATTTTCAGCGATAAGATAAATTGCGTTCATTTGATTTAATAATTTTTTGACGATATTTCCAATAATTTAAGAAAGAAAATTGCAATTAATGCTGTGATCTGAAAGTAGATTGAAAACAGTTATAAATATGGTCATAATTAGTGATGATGGTTTAGAGCCTGAGAGCTTCTGGAGCTTGAACCCAAGCCTAAGCCTCAGGTTGCATTGGTTACATAAACTGCACTTTTTAATAACGAGATATCAAGAACAAAGTTAAAAAAGTTATAGTTTAATTTATTTAATTAAAAATAAAGTACCATTTCTGAATCATTATGACTATTTTATATGTTCTAGTTTCACACGTGAATGAAATATATTTCAATGGTTCAAGAATAAATTTTTTTCAAATAAAATATTGAATTTTCTTATTAATTAGTAATTTTGATATTATATTAAACTTATTTTTGAATTAGTTGTTAAATAGTAAAATGCACGCAAACATAATTATCGGATATTATTAGACCATTTTATTCAATTATGTGTTCCGAATATATTTTAATTTAGATGTATTCTATAGTAAATGCATACCAATGTGATAGACTAATCAGTTTTTAAACACTGTTTGCAAGATCACTCCCATTAACAAGATAAGACTGCGAATATACAGACGGACATGGTCAAAAGCATAGGCTCGACTTCTCTTTGAGAAAGTGAGCTAAAAATGTGTATGGCAATATCAAATGACATTTTACTTCACATTTTTAGCTCACTTTTTTAGAAAAAGGAGAGCTTATGCATTTGACCATGTCCGTCTGTCCGTCCGTCCGTCTGTACATTCGCAGTCTTATCTTGTTAATGGGAGTGATCTTGCAAACAGTGTTTAAAAACTGATTAGTCTATCACATTGGTATGCATTAACCTGAAAAATGAGCTACCTATGAATGTGTCGTTCTTGTTTATTAATCTTCTGTGATTGCAATATATATAGGGAGGCTCAGGCTCCAGGTAATAGGCTCTAATTTTATTTGAGGATCGAGGTTCTTAAAGGGAGTCTCATGCTTAGGCTCAGGTTCCAGCCGGAGCCTCCGGAACAAGAACTTCTTCTTCACTAGTCATAATATCTGACTTTGTAAAGTTAGTATTCAGTTAATAGTTTCTTGTCGATTGCATAATTCGCACGCTCCAAACCATTATTTTAAATTATTTTTATAGAAAATTGTGTTATAAGTTATTAAGTGTATAAAACGGCATTTGCCATTTAAATTTTGAATTAGATTTTGTTTGGCCTTGAAATTGACCCATATTACCCCTGTTTTTAAGTATAAAAATCCCTATTTAACAGCAAAAAGGGGTATTTGCCACTGAAATATTTTCATGAATCTTGGTAGAAATTGGTTCATTTTGACCCGGGTTTTACCCATTTCAAGCCGAAAATTTCTTTTATTACAGCAAATAGCTGCATATTCCGCTAAAATTTTAACCTGAAACGTGGCTATTTTTCAATTTTTTGACACAATTTTTGCCCATTTTAATCTGTTTTTGGCTATTTCGGTCCAAAATTTTCATAATAACAATGAGTATAACAATGTTTTATAACTTATAAAAATTTTTAGGGAAACAATATTAATTAAAAGTTTTGTTTGTTTATAAATAAAAATACAAAAATGCTAGGCAATAATAGAAATAAGATTTTGGCGTGAAGTTAAGTGCTATTAATTTCAAGTCCCCATAACTAATGTACATATCGATTGAGATAATAAAATATAAGAATCAAAGTGAGCACATTATAATGTTGATTCTTGTTTTTTATTAGTATTGTCAAAGGAAGGTGTTAATGTCAATTGAATTACATATGTATTTATTACAACATAACTTTTTATGTTGCAAATCTTTTACTGTATGTGTTCGAAATATCCATATTATAAATATCAATTTTTGAAAATAATTTATTACCTCATAGAAACGAAAATAATTAATTATGAATAGATTGCCACAATAAAATCCAATATCCTTTTTACTCGTGCTTTCTATAAATGATGATAACTAAATAAAGAAAGTGAAGAAAGGTTTAATATGACAACTTAAAAATAATTACAAACAGACAGCACAGTAAGTTGTTTTAAATAGTTAATATATTATGACTGTATAAATGAAATCAGGCATACTTTATTTGAAAGTTGACTGTATTTATATTGTTGGAATTTTATTTCTTATGTGTAACATATAACCCCCCTTAACAGAAATAAAAAATTAAACGTGAAAATTTCATTTATACGTCCTAAAAATTGCTAGAAAAGGATTAATTAATATAAACAATACAGTCATAATTTATTTAAATAATTATCCTTGCGAATCACGCGAATAACTGGCTAAAAACTAGTGTGAATACAACTAATAGTCAGATTTAGCCCAGATCTAGTGTGCATGGAATTTAAAGTTTGTCTGTTTTATAAGTTAATAAAAATCTGAAATACCTTTATTTTTTTCTCATGTGTAAATTTATTATCAAACTGTAGAACTAATAAAGACTTGTAAAATATATTAGCTTCAAATGCTATTGAAGATGCATTTTTTAAATATTGTATCAAAAGTGTCGTAAATAAAATTACGACATAAACATAAACAAATCGATTTGCAATATTCATTTTACCAAATAATAGGCTAAATATTATCAATGATAATGCATTTGAGTAGAATAAGCAAACCCAAAATATTATTTTTGACCAAAACATATTCAATAGTTGAATCTCAAAACGAATACGATTCAAACTCTTCAAAAGCGTAATAATATTTCCATTTTTATTAATGTATGCTTTTATTGCCGAGTTTTTATTTGTCATTTTAATTTTCAAATAAAAACAAATCAATTTAAAATAAATTAAATGGATAATTTGGTTGCTACAAATAACTTTCCCAAACAAAATATAATATAAACTCCAGGGCAAAGCAAAAAGTAAAATTTCGATAACAGAACTGTGAGACGCTAGTGGTAGAAAGCTAACGCTAAATGCTAAGATCGGAATAAAGTAGTGTAGATTATAATTTAATATATTTAACAAAAGTTTAGTCATCCTAATTATTCTATATACATCTTTCTCATTTTCCAATCCTATTTCATTAGGAGATATCAAACCAGAAACCATTTTTAGCGGATTCATAGAAATAAGCTTTGATTCAGTAAAGGTATTGAAATATAAGAAATGTATTGACTGACATATCAATGCATTGACACTTATTTCTATAATAACTACATTGAAATGAATTCTGAGTTTTAAAAACTAATTAAAATCTCCTATAATCAAAAATAAATATGAGTTATTTTCGTTGAAAATCAAAGACAATAATGATCGCAAAATCTGTATGATTAAAACTGCAATAACAAATTTTGGTTCATAAATGAAATATCGTTTGTCCGATCCAATTGATATGGGAGACACTCCAAATTTGTAAAAATAATTTGCAGCATCTTTAATAGAAATGTTAGGCGATAACAATTTTTTTGAGTCAAATGCTGATTGCATTGTTTACATAAACTGCACTTTTTAATAACGAGATATCACGAACAAAGTTGGAAAAGTTATAGTTTAATTTATTTAATTAAAAATAAAGTAACACTTCTTAATCAATATAACTATTTTTATATGTTCTAGTTTCACACGTGAATGAAATATATTTCGATAGTTCAAGAATAAATTTATATCAAATAAAATATTTAATTTTCTTATTAATTAGCCATTTTGATATTATATTAAACTTATTTTTGAATTAGATGTTAGAATTTTAAATAGTAATATGCACGCAAACATAATTATACGGATATTATTAGACCGTTTTATTCAATTATGTGCAGGGTGTTTCAGAGGAGCTGAATGGGGGTTCTCCCCCCCTCCCAAGAATTCTAAAAAAGTTAACCCCCTACCTAAAATATGAAAATTGACAACTCTATGGGGGAAAATTTTTTTATGCTTTTTTGACCGCTGGCAGAAAAATTGTCGCTTAAATCCGAGTAGTTGACCTCCCCTCCTAAAATTTTGAAAAGTCGGAAAGTAACCTCCCACCAGACCGACACACTCAGGGACACCCTGATTACCGAATTTGTTATAATTTAGATGAACTCTATAGTACAAATAATAAAATATTAATTAATTAATTATTCTATTTTAATTAAATTTAGATTTTATATATTAATTCAACAGTATTCTTAATAGCTTTTTCATTAATTTTATAAACTTGGCCTTTAATGTACTGTACTATGCATACCAGCATAAAGATGAAAATAAGAGATATTCCAAATTTAATTTGAATAAAAAACGTTAATATTGAATAAAAATGGTTAAAATATTTATTTATATTATAAAGTTTTCACTCAACTCTAATAAATACTTTCTTTTCAGGATATATGAGAAAAATTTTTTTTAATAGTACCATAACTCATTAAATTTAACGAAAATCTTTGGAGAAAGGCCTAAAAATGGCGGAATCTCAAAAACTAATCGAATTTGAATAGTAATTTCCCGAAAACATTAAAATAATTAAAAAATATTTTATATTTTATAAAGTCCAAAATATTTAATTATATTGATTTATAAAGTCTGCAAAACAACTTGTTTCTAATAGTAATTAGTAATATCCACAAAATAATTATCAGAGCATACGCACAAACCGCTAAAAAATTATTATATTTAATTTTCCGTGCTTTAGTAATAACTCTAAATTGATTATTTTGAATTAAACTTTTTCAAAAAAGTCAGAATACAATTATTAAATTTATTAATTAACGTTAGTAATATTTTGAAGATATTTCCATTAATTTAAGAAAGAATATAGCAACCAATGCTGTTATCTAGAAAATAAGTTATGCATTAATTAATAATACAAAAAGTACTTTATCTTTTCTCTGCATCTCTGTCCGCAACATTGAATTTTTTTATCGGGGATATAAAATATTTTAAATGAAAGAAATTATTATTGTTGTGTGTGTGTGTAAATTGCTTAAAAATGATTTAATTGTTGATTAGAATTTTATAAATTTTTTTAATCGCTTCTTATATTTAAAAGGCTTATCTTTGTTTGTCATGTTCTCCTATTATATTTATTTTTTTATAAATAATACCTAAAAATACCTTAAAATACTATTAACTAAAAAAACATGTGTGAGATTCTGAAATATATAAAGTTCAAACACAATATGAAAATTATACTGTCTTTAATAGTTATAACGGGTTAATGAGAATAAAGCAATTCGGCAAAAATAGCTAGAATTGAGGTTGAAATTTCTGCAACTGCTGCTATTGGTTGCGAAAAAGTAATGGGCGAACATGATGTTAAAAAGGACAAAATTCAGCAACAATTGGCTAAAAGTGGTTAAATTTGGGTGGTACTTTACTATAAGGTTAGTATTGTTGTTAAAAAATTTTAAAAAAAGACTTCAACAATAAACTCGTGCGCTTATAAAATAATTTATATGATACTTAAGTTCGTTAGATAATAACACATAATGACTTTAAATTGTCTCAAACTTAAAGCAAAACATAACCTAACACTCAAATAAATATTATATAACATAACTTAACCTAACCCAAACCAACCTTATATAATTTAATCCTAACTAAACCTATCCGAACGAACCGAACCGAACCAAACCTAACCTTACCACACCTAACCGAACAAAACTGAACCTAACTTGACCTAAACAAACTTGTCATTTTAAATATATATTTAAACAAATTAAGTTATAAAAGTTTTTAAAATAACCTCAAACTTTTATTAAAGAATAATTTCTGTTATACTTCTTAACGATTATTAGTTAAAACTTGTAAAACTTTTATAGTATTGTTAGAACTTAAATAAAAAAGTTTACAACAATACCCTTTAGTAAAGTACGGGCAAAATTTGAATGACATATGTCGCTAATTAGCCTTTCTTTAGGGATATTAAGCAACAACTTAGATCAAAATAGGCATACTTTTCTTAAAATGACAAATATTGATTCAAAATTAAAGTGGCATATGCCTCGGAAAAGCGTTATAAACTGCTATGATCAGGATTTCATTGGAAACTGCCGTTATTGGCATTAATTAATTATAGACAATGATTACAGTGGCATATTCCGTTTAATATTTTTATGAGTTTCTTATATATACATTATAATATAATGGAAGCGAGCGAATGAAAAAACGAGCGACCATAAACTAACTAAAATTTAAATAGCAAAGTCAGATATTATGACCGTATCAATTTTTTTTGTATAGGGAGGGTATGAATTATTTACAGAGAATTTATCACTTTAAGTATAATTTTTTAAAATTATAACATTACCTCATAGAAACGAAAATAATTAATTATAAATAAATTTCCGCAATAAAATCCAATATCTTTTTTGCTTAAACTTTCTATATATGATGACATCTAAACAAAACATTGAAAAAATGCATAAAAAATTAATAAATGTTTACTTTCCAATTGACATAAGTTTCTTTATTCAGGCTAAACTTTCAATGGTACATCTAGGATGACCAAATGGTCACGGTTTTTGGCATTGTTCCAGATTTTCACTTTGTGCATCCCGGTTATCATAAAAATTATTGAGTAATCATTATAACTCCTAGTTAAAAGTTTAAAATAACTTATCTCCCGGTCAAGTCAAGGCAATAATATTTAAAATTTGAAATTTGTGCCGGTTTAGGTTAAGAAAGATGGTCAATTTATGCACACCTGTTTGTTTGTTACACACTTCTGGGCTTAAAAAATCTCAGGTTGGGTTGAACATTAATTTAAAAATCAAGAAATGATTTTTTCTCATTTCTGCTTTGAAAATAACAGCAACAATTAACTCCATTTTCCGGTCTGGTGAGGATTTTAAATTTATACTACATTTTGTTTCGGCATAAAATTATTAAATTTAATAGACTAATCCCGGCATCCTAATCATATATAGTATAGGTAAACCTTCAATGCGAAACTTCAATATGCGTGCATAATAATTTAAATTTACATACTTAGTTCGACCTTAACACTTCAGAATAATTGGCGGATAAAAACAACCCCAACATCACGTTGCGCAATAATTTTTTTGTGGGTTATATAATATTTTTGGAGATTTAGTTTGGCTTTCCTGTGTATATAAGTAATTTTATTCTTCTTAATCTATTAAAACGAATTTTAACAATCCTAAAGTGATATTGGGGTAAATTTTAAACCGATATTACTCGTTAGCTTAATAGAATATCAATGTTTTTTAATATAAATTTTCCCTATTAGTTAACATTTTCTGTATAGTAAGAAGAGTTTATTTGCAGGGGTTAGCGCATAAAACATGATGCGAAATCGATGTGGAAGGCAGTCAAAAATCTTTATCCCATAATACCTTAAATATAAGTTTTTTGTTAATAACTTTGAAGTGTTAAACAATATTTGTATGTAAATTAAGCTAAATGTATATTATTGCTAATTGGAATATATACAAGTGGAATATAAATCTAAGATTAGTTTATTATAAAACAATTGAAATACCTTTAATCTTTTCTCACTCTTAATGATTTTATTTAACTGTATAATTAATAATAATTTATAAGATTTATTTGCCTCAAATGCTACTGAAGATGCATTTTTTAAATACTGTATCAAAATTGTGGTAAACATAAGTGCTGCGTAAGCATAAATTACTCGGTCTGTAAACGCCATTTTACCAAAAAATATGCTAAATAATAGCAATGATACTCCACTTGTGTAAAATAAGCAAATCCAAAATATAATTTTTGACCAAAATATATTAAATAGTTTTATCTCCAAACGAATGCGATTCAAAGTCTCCAAAAGTGAAATAATATTACCATTTTTATTAATGTATGATTTTATTGTAGAATTTATATTTGTTATTTTAATTTTCCAATAATAACAAATTATTTTAAAATAAACTAAATGGATAATTTGATTACCGGTAATAGTTTGACAAACTAAACTATAATACAAACTCCAGGGTAAAGCAAAAAGAAAAATTTCGATAACAGAACTGTGAGACGCTAGTGGCAGAAAGCTTATGCTAAATGTAGTAATAGATACAAAATAGTTTTGATTGTAATTGAATATGTTTAACAAAAGCTTAGTCTTCCTCATTATTTTATGGACATCTTTTTCATTTTCTAACCCTAATTCATGAGGAGTTATCAAACCCGAAATCATCTTTAGCGGATTTATGAACGTTTGTTCATTAACATTGTTAAAATAATAGAAGTGAATCGACTGACAAATCAATGAAATGGTGCAAAATTCAATTATAACGAGGTTAAAATGAATTCTAAGCTTTAAAAAGTAATTAAAATCTCCTATAATCAAAAATAAGTATGAGTTATTTTCGTTAAAAACCAAAGATAGAGATGATCGTATAATTTGTATGATTAAAACCGTGATAACTATTTTTGGTTTATATACGAAACACCTTCCGTTCGATCCAATTGACACTAAAGAAACTCCAAATTTGTAAAAATAATTTGCAGCATTCTTTATCACAATATTAGGTGGCAATAATTTTTTTGAGTCAAATTCTGAATGAATTGAATCCATAATTTAAGTTTATTAGAACTCCGATTCAATAATGTCGCAAAACTTTTAGTATAATGCAAGGCTAGAACTTGTTTATTAAATAAAACTTAGTATTCTATTAAGTTATATGAATTATTATAACCATTTATTTATTTCAGTTAAATTTATTCTATAAAGTAAGGTTGCCTCACATATCAATTAAATATTTTTCATTTATACTAAAATAATTTTATTAATTGAAATTTTTTCTAATTTTTGTCGATATGTGCTTAATTATTTTTTAAACCTTGTTAAATATTAATGAATAAATTTCACGCAAATATAGAAGTAATATAACTAAATTTGTAGTTTATTTTTTCAGAAAAAAAAATAATTTATTAATTACATAATCGATTTTAGTTCAAACTTAATATGAAAATCATAAGAACTGAACATTTTTCTAAACAGTTTTTACGCAAATATTATTTTTATTTAATAATGTTCACAAAAAATTGTTTATAACTCCATATTTTAATAATTAGTTCATCAATTATCCAATTAATTTTGTTCCTAATAAAATGTAAAAACTATTGGAAAAATCAATATAAACTCATGTAAACAAAAACTTGTTGAACTTCGCATATAACAAAAACGATTTGGTTTACAACTTAGCAATCATTCTTTTGTTAATTGCTAAAAAAAATAATTAATTGATTTAAAAGTTTAAAGTAAACTTGAAGTTTTTTATTACGTATTTAGTAATCGATTATAAATTTTACATTAATAGTTGTTTAATTTATTATTCGTGCTAATATCTGACATTTGTGAAACAGAACCAAATACTAGAGTACTTACGTTCCAAAATAACTAAAACCCTAATTCAACAATAATACTAATTTTACAAACCTCTACTCTTTAAAAAAATGCCATCATTTCAGTAAAAGATATGTAACATAAAAACGAGTTTCACAATGCATTTTGTAAAAGTCAGATATTGGGTTTGGGATGTCTGTCCGTCTGATCGTTTGTAAACACGTTTATATTAGTGTCCATCTGTCCGTCCGTTGAAATGTGTATATTATTCAATAATGACCAAAATAGAGTCAAATTTATCCATAATTTAAGCAAATTGGCCAAAATAGGGTGAAAATTGGTGAATGTTTGAGTTAAGCGGCTCACCAAATAAATTAAATCCACTAGTTGTTGCATAAACAATGGCAATAACTCTGTAGTTCGAATACTAGATTTTCATACACTTAATTGTTGCTTATATTTAAAGTAAGCCAACGACTGGAAGCTGAGTACTGGAATATCGCTATTGTAGTTAACATTTAATTGTTTCGGTAATTTCGAAACACTGTTATTAAACAAAGTGCCATCATTATAGTCTAACTGTGGCCTTTTGAACTTATTCTATAGTCATCTTGACGATTCAATTTTTTCAAGTTCAATGCCTTGATAGGTTGGTAAGCTTGAACTTATTATCTAAAATTTTTGAACTTCAATGATGAAAAAAGTTAAAAATTCCTAAGTGAAAAACTTGATGAGTTTTTAGGACCTCAAAAGTAAAAATTGTATAAATTCGATAAGTTTTAAGATGGGTCTCGTTTCAAACTTCTTCAGCCAAAAATTTTTAAAAAATTTTGCCCGAAAGACAAAATTGTAGTTTTTAATTTCTAAACAAGAACGACACATTCATAGAGAGCTCACTTTTTCATAGGTTCATGAAAACTTATGTTACAAATATATAAGCTTATTAGCCAAGACTGCGAAACTCCGAGTCCCATTATAAATGTATAAATTCGGTAAAATCCCTTTATTAATATAAGACTGCGAACATACGGACGGACGGACGGACAGACAGACAGACAATCATAAGCTCGCCTTTTCTTAAAAAAGTGAGCTAAAAATTTGAGCTCTAAATTTGAAAAATAGCGTCTGGGATACACGCTATCAGTAAAACTTCATTATGAACATAACCCAATTTAATTGTGTGTAATAATAGTTAATTAAATAAGTATTACTCAAATATAGTAACAATAATTTTTAACTTAAAAATATAACTGATAAAATACAGAACTCTGTATTTATACATAAATAACTATGTATAAAAATCTAGATTATGATGTAAAATGATCTCAAAAATGGTGAACTTAATTAGCAAGCAACTAGTTTCGCAAGCATATTTACAAATGTAAACTTTTAAAACAAAAATAGAATTAAGGCGTATTTATTTAAACAATCTTATCTATTATTGATAAAATTTTTATTATATTACAACGTTTTAATTACACATTTAATATGTCTGTAATTAATAAATATATTGTGTTTAATAATTTTGAACCTAATTTGGTTAATAATATTAAATTATTTTATTTAACTAAATATGATTTATTATTTGTAACACTAAATAATACAGTATATCATTATAGTTTAAGTGATAAACGATTGATTGAATTCGAACAGTTTTGTGAAAATCAAGTGATTATTAAATTTGATTGCGGTTTATATCATATTATGGCACTCACTGATAATGGGTGCGCATATAGTTGGGGTGACAATGAATATGGACAGTTGGGTAATGGAACTCAAATTAATTGTTTTGAACCAAAATTAATTAATTATTTTCGTGAATATTTTCTAATTGATATTTGTTGTGGTTATTGACATTCATTAGTGTTAACACGTAATAATGAAGTGTTTGCATTCGGAAATAACATTGACGGTAATTGCGGTAATGATAATACAAGTTATCAATTAATACCATTTAAAATCGAAATGCCGATTAATAATAAAGTGATTGCTATTGCATGTGGTTATTATCATTCAATAGCACTCACAGCTAATTGTCACGTATTTGGTTGGGGACATAATGAATATAGTCAATTAGGTATTCCCAATTCATATACGACATCAATGCCTACAAAACTTAATGTTCCAATTATTAAACAAATAATGTGTGGACCTTTGTGTACATTTATGTTGTCATTTGAAGGCCATATTTATGTTTGTGGTGATATAAATGAATATCAAGAATACAAAACCCCAACAATAATAAATAATTTAACAAAATTTGTTAAACTCAGTGCAACAATACATTGCGATTTATTTGTTGGATTATCTGATAATAATATATGTTATAATATTGATGAAGAAAATAGTGAAATAGATTTAAAACAAACTAAGTTCAAATCAATTGAAGAAACATTTGCATATTATGAGCAAATTACGTATAAAACTATTAATACAAATGCGAAAAATAGCTATAAAACAGATTTTATAGAAATCAGTTCATTAGGTTGTGGTGGGTTTAGCACTGTATTTAAATCGAAATACAAATACGATAATAAATTGTATGCAATTAAAAAAATCAGTTTTGAATCAAAAAACAGAGAAAATGTTTGCAAAGAATTACATTTTTTATCAGAACTTAAAACTGATTTTGTTGTCAAATATATTGATTCTTGGATTGAACCAAATTATTATTTAGATTCTAATAATAGTGATAACCAATTATCAACGAATTTATTATATTCTACAACTAAACCAGAAATATTACACATCCAAATGGAGTTGTGTTCACTTACATTGAAAGACGCTATAAATATAACTCAAGAGTGTATAGCAGCTGACAACACATTATCATTAATTGGTTATTTTATTTCATCAGAATTATTATATGAGATATTAGAATGTGTACAATACTTGCATTCACATAATCCTAAAATAATTCATAGAGACCTTAA